>JAAALK010000711.1:0-62775 GCA_019279435.1 Zizania palustris | reverse complement strand
GAGCATGCATAGCTCGCGATGAATCCGGCCTCGTCATGAAAGTCCCGCTCATGGTATGAACCGGCATCTACAAAAGAGAGAAAATTTTTGTGAAAATCTCAGAAGATGAGAGGATAGTAATCTTTTGTAAAATATAGTGAATATATATAAGTCCTAAGGTCAGGTCTGTTTGGCTTCCTACAGTCAAGTCGGCTCTGATACCATCTTGTCGCGCCCCGATTTATAAATCAAGACTTTATTGAAATTCCATAGAAAATCAATAAAACAAGACGTTCATCATGCGACCACGTACAATACGGGCAATCATTCACGGTTCGTAGACCGCATTAATACAAAAGTGAATAAAGATGAAGAGAAACTAATAAAATAAGGGTCCTAGATGAACGCCTCCTTCCAGTCTCGCCTTGACTGGGTCGCTACTCCAGACCTTCATCCTCCTCGTAGTAGACGGGCTCTGATGTTGTAAGTCAACGGGGTGAGTACAGATGTACTCAGCAAGCCACCGAATGCAAATATAATGCAAGATAATAACAAGGGAGATAGTGGCTAATTTTGCGGAAGCAGCATAATTGTAAAGCTTTAAATGAGAGCAATTTATTAGTACGGAAAAGTAAACATGTGCATGTGTATCATCATCTTCTAACTCGAGGGGTACAGTCAGCCCCACCTCGCTCAACAGTCCTTACGTGCCATGAATAACTCGAACATTCAAACAATTGTAAACTAACTGCGAGTAGTCACACAACCCGCCCTTGACCGTGGGCTCGGCTTTTCGAAAAGATTGATTTACTCTGATCAGAGATGTACCACTGTACCCACAAGACACGCACTCATCACCTACACCGAAGTGTAACGAGATGACCCATCACACGGGAACTCGTGCCAAAACCTTCCATATAGTCCTCCCCGACTCAATAGCACCCTCTTATGGGTTTCATATGGTGTCCCGACACATCGGAGCCCCACCATACCCCCCCTTGAGCCTCGTCGGTACAAGTCGCCGCAGGCTAGCCCCTTGCCCCCTCCTCTATGGGCATCAAGCCGGAGTATTCCATACTTCCAGTTAGGACTTACCCATTAGACTTGTGGTTGGTATGGAAGTGCTTTGCAACAGATCCCGCAGACCGGTCCTTATAGTGCCCCGGGTGCGACAAACCAGTGCCCGAGCTTGCACCCGGAACTCACCATACTTATAACCTAGCCAACTCCAACAGAGTCCAGAGACGAGAATAACAGGGAAATTCATATACAGAATCCAGCTATCTACGACTCGTTCTTTTTAACCTATAGCAGTTGTGCCGGTACATTGGGCACTAGCTAATATATTTATAGTGGAGTGACAAGGAGTTAAGGCTCAATAAGCATGGCTTGGGTTTGCACACAAGGACGGGGATCTAATAATATAAGTGTAAGGCTTGAGTATTTGTCTAATGCAATATTAACCTATGGGTTATAGCGATAAGTGATTAAAACATGGGCTCAATTATGATCAACTGTTTCCACAGAGGTGGTCGATGACTTGCCTTGATTAGCAAAGGGGGATGGAGGAACCTCGGGGTAGAACTCCTGCTCCTCGATGAACTCGTAGTCTTCTCGATACGGAAAAATAAATAAATAATACATTCAATAAAACAGATAAAATTCACCAAACAAAAGAACATACATAGTTTGTGGGTGTTTTTATGTGAAGTAATATTTTAATTATTCTGGGTTTTGTATAAAACAGTAAAGTTTAACATTTTAGGATTTTCCCAATTTATTTTCTGTATTATTAATTTTAACCCTAAGGGATTTTTATTCATTTATTTATTAATAGTATTTTGGGTAACAGAAACATACTGTTTTTATTGTATTAATATGTAGAGAATATTATTCTGGTTTTAACAAAATTTGAATGGTGAAATTTGGAGTTAAAATGAGCAAGTTATGAATTTTCAAAGTTTAAATCAATTTCTGGAATTTTATTTAAACAGAAAATGGGCTCTGGTCCACGGTGAGCCAGGCCCACGGTGGACCGCGCCTACTGTGGCGTGGACCGGATCAACCAGATCCGTTGGATCCTGATCCAGCGGCCAGGCGTGAGGCGGGAGGTTTAAATGAGAATGGACGGTTCAGATTAAAACGTGGCGAACGGGTACGCGTGGACGCACCAGATCGCTTCGGAGTTTAAGTTGCGATCAACGGCCGTGAGCGAGAGATACCGCTTTGACCAGATCCAAGGGCTCAGATTAGATCCCACAGGATCTAATCTGTGCCGTCCGATCCGGATCGTGCGGCTCAGTGGGGATCCGGCACGGCACGCGCTAAGGGCTCGAGTACCCTTCGTCTCCGGCGACGGCGAGGCCTTGGGCACGGTGGCAGCGGTGGCGGCGAGCGCCTACGTGCCTAGCTAGGGCCAAAAATGGAATGCGGAGGTGAGGAGGGTAATGATGATACCTTCTGCGGCGAAGATGGGGGACGGCGGCGACGACGGCGAGGGTAGACGACGAGGTCTTCTCGGGTGGTCGTCGGCGACGGTGTTCCGGCGGGTTCCACGGCCAACCGAGGGGCGACCGAGGACGGGTGGCGTCTGGTGATCACAACGGTGGCGTCGGCTAGGGCGGTGGTGGTCGGGATCGGCGGCGATGGCTCGCCGGAGTTGGAACAGAGGAGGAAACCGAAGAATGGAGCAGGGCGCTCGAGAGTGCTTTGGCTTGGGCGTTAAGGGTGTGGTCGAAGTGCGGTGATCAGAGGGGTATTATAGGGTCACCGGCGGTGGCCAGATGGAAGGAAACCGAGGGTTTCCTTTCTTCTCCGGCGAGGGTTCCATTCCCGTGGCCAAGCTTCCTAAAGTGCGAAACCGCGTCATCTTTCGGCGGAAGGGGATCATGGTTATCCAAGGAAGGGAGTCCGGGGGCGATCGGGTGGATTTGGGCGGCCGGCGGCAAGGGATCCGAAGGAGATCGCCGGAAAAAGGAAAGGGGGATCCCTTCCCCGGGAAGAAGACGATCCTGACAGGTGGGCTCCACCTGTCAGTGAGCGAGTGCGAGACAAATGGCGCCGACAGGCGGGCCACGTACGTCAGAGGGCGAAGGCGAGTGCGAGGTGGCTGACTGGTGGGACCGAGGCGGGGCGCGGGCAGGAGGAGAGAGGGAATGCGAGCGCCGACAGGCGGGACCCACGGGTCAGTGACTCACGGTTTGGACTGGGCTGGGCTTAGGCGAATTCAGGGTTGCGGCCCATTAAGGATTTAAAAGTGTTTTCTGATTTAAAATAATTCCAGTAATTCATTTATTTGATTAAGGGTTGAATCACTGTTGATAAAAAATTGTAAAAATTCCTAAAATTATATTTTGATCTCTAGTTCATCTCATAAAATTTTCATGTCCAGATTTTAAGTATTTCTCCCTGTTTGGCTTTATTTGGGTTCTTTTGGGATTTTTCCTTTAATAATAAATTCAGAAATGATTTAAATAATATTTTCTTTTTATTTTATTCCTTTTAATTTCTGGGGTGTTACATCTTCCGGGTCTTGAGAACTAGTAGGATCAGTTCAAAGTAGAATGGAAGGTGGAAGAGGGATTCCAGGTGGTCGAAGTATGGAGGGATTTGGCGGAGAAGCTCCGTATGTTCGAGGGATAGAAACTCCTTCCGGAGTTTGTGGAGAGAAAGTCGAAGGCCCTCCGACTTCGACCGTGTCGGAGGGGGTCTCTCCGGAGATCCGAGAAGACCTCCGAACAGGGTAACGAGGTGCACTCCGCTTAGGAGGCATGATGTAAGAAGTTGGTAGAGAATGAAGTTTTTCAGACTAGGTTCCCCATGGACGGCGCGAACTATTGGCGTAAAAGATTACGCTAACAAGTTTCTGTGAATTAGAAACTAACAAACAGAATGTTTGCGAAGTGAACTGTTCTAAGCCTCCGAAAGGATAATAACTTAGAATGGTTCGAATATGTGTATTGAATAACTTGTATTCGGTCCCCATTACAGGGTGAAATGGGGGGTATTTATAGGCCCAAATATTAAGGAAAAGACCTATTTACCCCTCTATTACAACCGACATAGTGGAAACTATTCGGTACCCTTGATAGGGCTAAAATGGTAAAAGACTAATCTAATAATATAAAAGATAAATCTTCCATCATAGCTGGCAATAAAGATCTTGAAGAGCCTTAGTTCGAAGATGTACTCCGAACCAGTGCCTATCTTCGTACTTCGAGCTTGACTCAGGGTATCTTCGAAGATGGACGTCTGGGAACCTTCGAATCCACTATCTGCTTTCATACTGTTGTGGCAATAACCCCGAAGATGAGATATTTCCCCCCAACAATCTCCTAGTTGTGGTATGCTCTGATTTTTGTTAAGTGTATGAATATCAATTGAAGTGAGTGTTTTGTAGTGTATTGAATGTTCATTTGAATCTGATTTGATTGAACTTGAATTTTTTTAAAAGTCTTGTTTGTACATCAAGGGTACAGTTTACAAATTGTTACTGTTCTATAACCTGCAAATCTGAACTAATATAAAATTGCAATATGAATTATGAACTGAATTGAATCTGATTGGTACTATTCATCATCCAAAAATTTTCAGAAGTTGTGTTGTGTCAACTAAAATCTTTTTGAAGTGATCTGAAATCTTTTGAATGGCTGAACATATTGTATTAGAATTAAATTAGATCAACCATTTTATCAAGTTTTGGTACAAAGTGGCAAGAGCTTCGAACGGTGGTGGAAGGCGAAAAAAGGCCTTCGAACTGTACTTGAAGCCCCTTGCCGAAGGGTGCACGGAATCCTGGGACTCCGAAACTCCCTCCGCAAATGTGCTTCAAAGTACAAACAGTGGTAGAGAACTAACTTTTAGTACTAGGTTCCCCACGGATGACTCTATTGGCGTAACGGATTACGCTAATAGGTTCTATAAAACCAAGGATTGACAAACGAAGTGTTTGTGAATGTGGACTATCTCAAGCCTCCGAAAAGGATAATAGCTCAGAATAGTTTGGACTATGTATTGAATATCAGAATATTCGATGCCTCTTACAGGGTGAGGAGGGGGGTATTTATAGGTAAAACTCTCTAGAGAAAAGACCTTTTTACCTCTCAATTACAGCCGACATAGTGGATATTATTTCGGTATCCCTTATAGGGTTAATATGGTAAAACATGTTCGAAGGATGCTGATAAGGTAGACGTCCCATCCTTCTAGTTGTTTTTCACTTCAGAGAGGAAGCCTTTCGAAGGGTCTCTTCGGACCAGAGCTCGGACAAACTCTTCGGCTCCGAACCCTTTAATCCGGAGACTAATGTTGAGCTTCGAGATTAGACTTGCATTTATCTTGATCGCATAACTCATTTGTTTGGAACCTTGGAGGGTCATGAGGATGGAGTATTTTCCCTCAACACTTATGGTCTTCGATGACCCAGCTACGATGCGGAGAGTGGAATATGGCCACATTGCCTCCCTCGACCCTCAACAAGTGAACAATGTGCAAGAGCACCCGGAGAGTGCTCCATTGTCTCGGTACCCTTTGAAGGGCCCGACCTTGAAGCCAAGTCCTGAAGGTGACATCGTCATGATGAAGATCATTGCGAAGGAAGGCAAGGAATACCCTGTTTAGTTCAGTGAGGGGCTACCTCCCGAAGTCATTGGTTCCCTAGAAGAAGTGGTTAAAGAAAATCTAGACGTCTTCACTTGGTCTGACGAGGATATCCCCGGACTCGACTGAGGCATTATCGAGCACTGCCTGCTTGTTAACCCCAAGGCTAGAGCTATCCACCAGGGGTCCGAAAGTTATCAATTGAAAGAGTCGACGTTGCCAAGGAGGAGGTAGAAAAATTTCTTTGAGCTGGGATTATTAGGGAAGTGGATCACATGGAGTGGTTATCTAATCTAGTCTTCATCAAGAAAAAGAGCTCTAGTAAGTGGCGCATGTGCATTGATTTTACTTTGTTAAATAAAGCATGTCCCCGTGACCCCTACCCAATGCCTCGAATCGATCAGCTCGTAGACTCAACAGTCGGCTCTGAGCTCCTAAGATTCCTCGACGCATACTCTAGATATCATCAGATATGGTTAAAACGCGAAGACGAGGCCAAGACAAGTTTTGTAACTCCTTCCGGAGTCTGTTGTTATGTACGGATGCCCTTCAGTCTTAGAAATGCCCGGGCTACTTTTTCAAGGTTAATTGCTAAGGCTCTAGGCCACCAAATAGGTCACAATGTTGATGCTTATATGGATGATATTGTAATAAAGAGTGCTTGTAAGCATCAACATAGCCTAGACTTAGCAGAAAATTTCGAGAGCCTCCGAGCATGTGGAGTTTGCCTCAACCCTGAAAAATGTGTCTTCGGAGCACAAGCCAGGAAATTGCTAGGGTACTTAGCTTCCAGCCGAGGCATCGAAGCCAGTCATACACAGATAGGTGCATTACAAAGAATGCCCCCCAGAGAACCTAAAGCAAGTCCAGAAGCTCGTTGGACCCCTTATGCCCTCAACAGGTTCCTCGCCAAGTCCACATAACGAGTTCTTCCCAGTTTTAAAGCTTTGAAAGGGCTAGAGGACTTTGCCTGGACTCCAGAGTGCTAGAAAAGCTTCGAAGAGATGAAAGACTATCTCGGCAACGTAGCAATCCTCACAGTGCCCCTCGCCGATGAGACTTTGCTTTTATACCTTGCAGCTACCGGCTCTGTAGTTAGCATGATACTCGTTCAGGAGGTGGACTTCGACGTGAAGCTAGTGCAAAATCCAGTATATTTTGTTTCGGAGGCCTTGTCCGAAGCCAAGACAAAATACTTTGAGCTTGAAAAGTTCGCTTATGCGCTAGTAATGGCCTCAAGGAAGCTACAGAATTATTTTTTAGCACATAATGTAATCGTCCCAACTTCCTACCCCCTCAGAGATATGCTCTGCAGCAAGGATTCCATTGGAAGTATAGGGAAATGGGCCGTTGATCTCGCACCCTTTCACATTTTGTTCATGGTACGAACAACAATTAAATCGCAGGTGGTTGCTGACTTTGTAGCGGAGTGGACACCATCTACTGCATGGGCTCTAGAGGAACCAAGCGAAGAGGTCTGGACCATTTACTCCGACGGTGCATTTCAGGCGTCCGGAGCCAGTGCCAGAGCCATTATAATCTCATCCTCGGGACAAAACGCAATGTACTCCATAAGGCTCAACTTTAAAGCCACTGTTGGGGGAAAATACTTCATCCTCAGAGCCATTGCTGCAACAAGACAAAGGCAGGTGATTCAATCAAAGGTTTCTAGCGCCTAACTCCGGGAGTACATTGGATCAAGTTCGAAGGATGAAGGCGAACTCTAGTTCGGAGTATATCTCCGAACATGGGCTCTTCGGAGAGCCTCTTGCCAGCTAGGATGGAAGATTTATCTTCTATCTCAGTAGATTAGTCTTTTACCGTTTTAGCCCTATCAAGGGTACCGAATAATTTACACTATGTCGGTTGTAATATAGGGGTAAAAGGGTATTTTCCTTAATGTTTGGGCCTATAAATACCCCCCGTTTTGCCCTGTAATAAGGATCGAATACAGAGTTATTCAATACACATCTTCGAACTGTTCTAAGATATTATCCAATTCGGAGGCTTGAAACAGTTTACTAACAAACACTTTGTTCGTTAGGTTCTAACCTTCTGAAACCTGTTAGCGTAATCTTTTACGCCAACAGTTGGCGCCGTCCGTGGGGAACTTAGTCCAAAAAACATCGTTCTCTACCAAGTTTCCAAACCATGCCTCCCAAGTGGAGTTCAAGTGGTAGCCCTATTCGGAGGTCCCCTCGGACCTCCGGAGCAAGATCTTTAGATACAATTGAGGTTGGAGGACCCTCGACTTTTCCTCCATCTCAGACTCCGGAAGGAGATCCTCTTCCCCGAGCATACGGAGCTCCCTCTCTGAATCCATCCATACTTCGACCACCCGGAGTTCCTCTTTCACCTCAAGTTCCACTTTGTACTGATGCATACAGGTCTCAAGACCCGGAAGGCCCTTCCGGAGGAGATGAAGACGGTCTTGGAGGTATGGCCATTCAAATGGCCAGTCTCCAATCTGAGGTAGCAAGGTGGCGACAAGAAGCCGCAGATAGGCTTCACCCTCAGGCTACCCCAGTCATTCCTGAAGTGCCCGAAGACGATGAAGTTCACTATCCCGAAGCCCCGGAGAACGCATCCTTCGACACTGAATCCCCGCTGCATCCAGAGCTACAGAAAGTACGCTTTGATCCGAAGTTCAAAACTTCGAAGCTTTGCAAGTATGCTGGAGATGAAGACCCTGGGGAGTTCTCCCGTTCTTATGCATTAGCAATTTAGGCCAGCGGAGGGGTGCGAAACACCATGGCCAAATGCTTTCCTCTAGCTCTCGAAGGAGTGGCACTGCGGTGGTTCTGGTCTTTAAAGCCAGGTTCAATCAGAACCTGGGAGCAGCTAAGGAAGAAGTTTATAAGAAATTTTCAAGGTACATTCGTACCCCCAATGTCAATAGGAAGCCTTTTCCAGGTGAAGCAGCTCCCTTGAGAGACTTTAAGACAATATTTTAAGCGCTTCGCCCATACGAAGTCGCAGATTCGAGGGTTAACTACATCTTTAGTAGTTGACGCAACTCGAGAGGGAGTTACCAACACAGGTCTCCTTTATAAACTTCACCTTGAAGCAGATATCTTCGGTTGCTCAGTTGATGTCTTACTTTGAAGAGTATGCAAGGTCAGAAGAGGGGTGGCTTCGGAGAACTCCTGCAACCCCATCAATCCTGCAAGAAGTTAAGTTGGAAGTGAAGACTTAAACACAGCCGCAGGGGCAAAGCTTCGAGGCTCAACATGACAGACATCGAGGACAAAAGCATCCTCGTTCAGAAGTCTTAAACATTGCATCCCCATAGAAGTTTGCCAAAAGAACTCCGCAGCCCTCAGGAAGCAAGACCAGCGGCTGGAGGCCGCCAGGGAAGCCGGCTGGCAAAGCCCAAGCCTTTTTCTGTTGTGTCCATGGTGAAAACCGGAGTCACGCGACTGATGCGTGCAAATCTATACTTGCTTTAAGAGGCGAGTATCTGGAAAGAACTTCGGGTCGAGGCACTACTGACCGAGTTCCGACCAAAGTGCGTCCGGAGCCTGTTCAGGCTGTAGCGCGGATAAAAAACTTCGACCCTGCAAGATGGCCTCCGGTGGTCAATGTTATGCCACCTCCGAAGCAGGAAGATGGTCAAGATCGAGGAAAGAGAGTAGTCCTCCCCATCTCCGGAGGAGGCACCCTCGGAAGTATGTCGAAGAGGCAAAGAAGAGAGTATGTTAGAGAAGTGGGCCATATTGGAACCTCTTCATCTACAACTGCTATGCCTGAATGGTCCCATGTGACGATATCTTTTTCCGCAGATGATGCAGCTAGCATAAAATTTCCACATGCAGACCCACTTGTCATCACTGCCGACATAGCAGGGACTGAGGTCCGGAGAGTGCTAATCGACGGAGGGAGTTCGACAGATATTATCTTTGTCCAAGCTTTTGATCAACTGTGCATCTCCAGGAAGCATCTTCTCCCAGCAGCCCGTCCGTTGCAAGGCTTCGTAGGACCCCCTCTCGATGCCCTCGGCCAAATTAGCATGGAAGTTACTTTCAGAGAGGTGCTACTGGCCAGGACGGAGGAAGTAATTTTTGATCTTGTGGATGCCCTTCGGAAGAGGCATGTTGAATCAATTTGGAGCTGTGGCGCACCATAATTATTTGTGTATGAAGATGCCCACACAGGCGGGAGTGCTCACTGTTTTCGGAGATCAGGCCACTGCACGAAGAGCAGAGTATGGTCATGGCCCTCCTCTTGACCCGAGACAGGTGAACAGTGTGCAAGATAACCCGGAGGTTTTTTCTGCTCCGAGCGAATCCTCGAAGAAGTCCTTCCCAAGGCCAAGCCCTGAATTAGAGATTGCAACGAATGTCATTGTCAAGGATGGCAAGGAATATTCTTTTCAGTTTGGCAAAGACTTGCCTCCAGAAGTTGCTACTTTGTTAGAGAAAGTAGTTGGGGAGAATCTGGATGTCTTTGCTTGGTCTGATGAAGACATCACCGGAGTCAGTCGAGATATTATTGAACACAGTTTACTTGTGAACCCGAAGGCTCTGCCTATTAGGCAAGGACTCCGGAAACTATCTACGGAGAGGGCTAACCTTGCCAAAGACGAAGTGGAAAAGCTACTGAAGGCTGGGATTATCAGAGAAGTGGCTCATACGGAGTGGTTAGCCAACCCAGTCTTCGTTAGGAAGAAATCTTCCGGGAAGTGGCGCATGTGTATTGATTTTACATCTTTGAATAAAGCATGCCCCCATGACCCCTACCCCATGCCCCGAATTGATCAATTGGTTGACTCTACTGCTAGTTCGGAGTTATTAAGCTTCCTCAACGCGTATTCTGACTATCATCAAATTTGGCTAAAGCACGAAGATGAAATCAAGACAAGCTTTATAACTCCATCGGGAGTCTTCTGTTATGTAAGAATGCCCTTTGGCTTAAGAAATGCCGGGTTTTCAAGGTTAATTGCTAAGGCTCTAGGTCATTAGCTAGGTCGCAATGTAGAGGCCTACATGGACGATATTGTAATAAAGAGTGCTTTAAAGCACCAGCATAGCCTAGACTTAGTAGAAACATTTGATAGCCTTCGGGCATGCGGAATCCGTCTTAACCCCAAAAAATGTATTTTCGGGGCTCAGGCTGGAAAATTGTTAGGGTATTTAGTTTCAAGCAGAGGAATCGAAGCTAGCCCTACTCAGATAACTGTGCTGCAAAGGATGGCTCCTCTGGAGAATTTAAAGCAAGTGCAAAAGCTGACTGGTCGTCTTGCAGCACTTAGAAGATTTTTGACAAGGTCTGCGGAGAGAAGTTTGCCTATTTTTAAAGCATTGAAAGGGTCCGAAGATTTTGCATGGACACCGGAGTGTCAAAAAAGCTTCGAAGATATTAAAAATTATCTCAGTAATCTTGCTACACTCACGGTGCCTATTGCGGACGAAACCCTACTACTCTACCTTGCAGCTACTGGCTCTGCTGTCAGTGCAGTCCTTGTCAGAGAGGTGGATTTCAACGGGAAGTTGGTACATAATCCAGTCTATTTTGTGTCCGAAGCATTGTCCGGAGCAAAAACAAGATATTCCGAGCTTGAGAAGTTCACTTATGCTCTGATAATGGCTTCGAGGAAGTTAAGGCATTATTTCTTGGCGCATAATGTAATTGTACCAACTTCGTATCCTTTGGGAGATATGCTCCGAAGTAAGGATTCCACTTGAAGAATTGGGAAGTGGGCCGTTGAATTGGCACCCTTCGGCATATCCTTTCTGGCAAGGATAGCAATTAAGTCACAAGTGTTGGCAGACTTTGTGGCAGAGTGGACTCCCCCTGCAGTGTGGGCTCCGGAGAAGCCATGTGAGGGGATTTGGACTATTTACTCTGATGGAGCAGTGATAATTTCGCCTTCAGGGCAAAAGGCAATGTACTCCGCAAGACTCAATTTCAAATCTACCAATAATACAGCAGATTATGAAGGGATTTTGCTGGGACATCGAAAGGCACGTGCTCTAGGGGCTACAAGAGTTGTTATTAAGACAGATTCTCAGATTGTAGCAGGGCACGTGGACAAGAACTTTCAAGTTCGGCATCCACAGCTTGCAAAATACTTGGAAGAAATCCGTAAGATTGAAGCAGCATTTAAAGGGATTTCCATTCGGAGTATACCCAGAGCAGAAAATGTACAAGCTGATATCTTAGCAAAAGCTGCAGCCGGAGCTATGGACATACCAGAAGAGGCTTTTTATGAAGAACTCAGTACACCTTCGGTGACGCAAATCCCTTCCGTGGAAGTCCTTTGCATTCCAAGTGCAGATTGGAGAAGTTCAATTACGGAATTGATGCAAGGAGAAACAAGTTTGCCTGAAGGGCCACAACTTTTAAGGTTAAAACTTAGAATTCGGAATTATCACATAATCAACGGTATTTTATACAAGGCCGGAGTATGTTCCCCTCTACTCCGATGTATATCTCAAGCCGAAGGTCAAGAAATTCTTCGAGAAATTCATGAAGGACTTTGCGGTAGCCATCTTGCCCCTCGAGCTTTGGCAGGAAAAACACTTCGCCAGGGGCTATATTGGCCTACAATAGTAGCGGATGCGGAGAGCTTAGTCCGCACCTACCAAGGATGTCAGTGGATGGGACGAAGAAGTCATCGCCCATCAACAGCTCTTCAAGATATTTCTCCAGTATGGCCCATGGCCAGATGGGGTATGGATCTGATTGGTCCCTTCCCAGAAGCAAAAGGAAATTTAAAATTTGCAGTGGTAGCAATTGAGTATTTTTCTAAGTGGGTCGAAGCAGAGGCCCTAACAGCTATCACTTCGAACAATGTATAGAAATTTTTCTGGAAAAATGTCATTTGTCAGTTCGGAGTGCCTAGACAACTCACAGTTGACAATGGAACATAATTTGATGCAGAATCTTTCAAGAAATTTTGTGAAGATCTAGGCATTCAGTTATGCTTTGCTGCAGTGCGACATCCTCAGTGTAACGGAGCTGTGGAAAGAGCCAATGGTAATATTTGTCAGGGCTGAATCAAAGAATAGTAGGATTGGCAAAAGGATTGTGGACCGAAGAACTTCCGAAGATTTTATGGTCCATTCGGACCACTGAAACAAGGTCCACGGGTTTCACTCCCTTCAGACTATTATTCAGAGATGAAGCTATGACACCAACAGAGCTCAAAGGAGGGTCACTTCGCAGCACCGAACCGGAAATAGAAGCAGAAGACAAACTTCGCTAGATTTAACAGAAGAGACAAGACTTCGAGCTGTCGCCAATTTGACAAAGTATCAGTAGCAGACGAAGACTTGGTTCGACCCAAAGTCAAGATTAATGAGCTTAAGCCGGGTCATCTTGTTTTGCGGAGTATTTTAGCACCAGGAAAATTAGGAAATAAGTGGGAAGGACCATACATAATTGTCCGTTCAGGGCGTCCTGGTTCTTTTAAGTTAGCTACTTTAGAAGGTGAAGAGCTAACGCATACATGGCATGCGGAGCACTTAAAGCGATATTTCACATAGAGGCTCCTTGTAATCATTTGTAACACCTTATGAATTAATAAAGTTCATGGTTCAGATAATGCCTACCTCTCAAACATTTCTTACTTCTAGTGGACGCACTAGAAGGACGAAGTTGGCTGGGAGGGAAGTGCCATTAATTTGAATCATTTTTCCAGACTTCGGACCACTGGTTCGAAGCTTCCGACGAAGTGGGAAAGTCACTCAAAAACGGATTCCAAGCCACCGGCTTGAAAGCATCCGTAAAAAGAGTCGAAGGAGACCAAATAATGTGGATTCCAAGCTTCGGCTTGAAAGCATCCGTAAAAAGAGTCCAAGGAGACCACTGCGAATTCCAAACCACAGGTTTGATAGCATTCGCAAAAAGAGCCGAATGAGGCCAAAACAAAACAAAGTTTGAGCTAATAAGCTCCGAACATCTGTGAGAAGAGTCCAAAGTGACCAATCTTTGGAGACATTTAAATGTCCAGGAAGCTTGTCCGAAGTGATTTCTTTCACACAAAAGGTACTAAGTTACCAGTTTTCAGACTCCAAGTAGTCGAAAACATTGTGTAAGATTTTAATTAATCTTTAAGTTGTTGAGGGGCTCCGAACCCCCACAATTGTACTCCTAAGTTTTTCTTTGCGCTTAACCATCTTCGAGTATAGCGCGAAGTTTCTTACGCCCAAAGAGGGGCTGGGAAGTAGGGAGACAATTTCGAAAATTGATATTTATCATTCGAACAAATTACAATTACATCACAAAAAATCGGTGTCTATGCCAAGAAGGAATCGAAGACCTCTTCGATCTCTAGAGCTACTGCTAAGGTTGGAACGACTAGTTCCAGAGCCGGGAGTTCTAACAACCCTACGTTTAACTCTTCTACCTCCCTTCGAAGCTCTAAAATCTTTCTGTTCTTGTTGAAGTTCAGCCCAAGTGGGAAGTCGTTCGGGGCTTCTTTCCCAGCTTTGAAGCTCTTCAGGTTTTTTTCCCTTGATCTTCAGCAATACCTTCATCCTCAGACCATACAATGTCTTCTGAAGATGAAGTTTCCAAGCTAACTTCTTTTTCCTCCTCTTTAATGTAAGATAGTATGTCTTTACATATTTCGGGCGCAATTTCACTGGAGCTATCTCAAGGAATTAAGAATCGAGGTCGCTTGTGAAGTTTTAAAAGATCGAAGGTAGCCCATAGTAGGCGAAGTTCTTCGGTAACATTTAACACTTCGACATCATCCATACGAGGTTGAGAAGCCTAAAAACACGAGAAGTAAATTTTCATTCATAATGTATGAAAAACATGATTCTTTACATAGTCAGGATCCTAAAACAAATCTAAACCTGCGGGTTTGGCGGAGGCCGGCTGCTCGAGGCTCGCGACCGAGCTTGCTTCTGGCGTTGCCCTTCGTCAATCCAAGCCTTGATCGCAGTGCGACCTTCGGCTCTCCACGAAGCTTGAAAGGCTTGCCAAGCAGCGGCCACGTCTGTAGCAGGATTGAGAAGCCGGCTTTCGTCGAAGGTAATGGGAGCTGCCCTTGAATCCGGTGTAATCGATATTCCCAGATCTTCGTAGTAGCGAAGTACTCCGAGAGCAGCCACTTGTCCGGAGATTTCTCCATACTGAATGCCTGCTGTCTTCATCGTCTTCGCAGCTTCTTTGATCATTTTCAACCACCGCAGCAGGGAGACGTTGTCATTCGAAGGAAGTGTCCCAGTAGTACCGAAGTACTCTAGAACACCTAGGAGTTGGTTCATGACTTCCGCAGCTACCTTCTCCGATTTTAGCTTATCTTCGAGTAAAGCGTCCTTCGATGCAGTTAACTCATCCACCATAGCAGAGAGCCTAGCTGCCTCCGTAGCTAGAGAGTTTTTCTGGCTAAGTAGGGTGCTAGCCTCCTCCGCATATTTGGTCTTTTCCTCCTGGAGGTTGACAAGTTCAGCCCCCACCGTAGCATGCTCCGCCCGCATCTTTTCTATTTCTGCCCGAAGCACAATTTGTTATGCTTCGAGTTTTTTGTTCGCAGCTTCCAAGCCTTGACTGGCCCTCCGCTCCACTGAGAACATGTTGTCTAAATGTGAAACCCGACCTTCGGAGATGTTGAGATTTCGCTGAAGAGCAGTATTTTCCTCTCGAAGGCGAAGGCTTCCACGCTCATTTGAGACAGCCGCAGCTCGGGCCAAGACTATTTGCTGCAAAGAGGAAAAAGCAAGGTGAGAAATTACTTGTAGGTGAGATTAATTTTGTTTTGCAGATACTTCGTACCTGGTATGTTGCACGCTCTATGGCGGAGTTAAGCTCCGAACCCTAAGCTTCGCTCATGATGGCTACCAAGTCTGTCTCCCCGACTTCGCGGTTAGCTCGGTCCAGAGGCTCGAGCAAAGCCCGAAGCCCGGTCCTTCGCTCCAAGAAAGGAGCTAGGAGAGGGAGCTTTGACAAGGCCCTCTGGTCGTCTTCGTTTGGCGAGGGGTCGGAGCGCTAGGCTGCATCCTCAGAAACTTCGACAGATTGGCCCCCTCCGTAGATTGACCCCCGTCTATTGATTCAGACGGAGTTAATCCTGAACTCGGAGCAGGGAAGGGGTCCATTTTGCCTTTACCTTTTCCAGGTCCCATTTGGGTGACTTCTGGAATTGGCTCCGGAGTTGCTGAAGTCCCAGGAACCGTATCTTCGGGACGAACCTCTTCCACATGAGCGGACCCTGTTAAGGCAAAGGTATTATACATTGTATAATTTTGCAGGGAAAAAGAACAAAAGAATTGTGCGAAGTTTACCTCCGAAGTCTTGTCGATGGGTGAGCATGGGGCTTCTTGGAGGGTCAAAAGCTACCCCAAAGTCTTCGTCAGAATCAAAATTCAAAACTGAAGCTTCGATTGTTGGAGCCTCTTCAGGAACTGTTGTCATTACTTCGTCCAGAATCGGAGTTGACTCTGCAGCTACTTCGGCTCCGCTTTCAGTCAGGGGATAGCTCCATCACACGGCAAGTTTTCCTGAGCAGTCGAGGTCCCAACCTGCCCAGAGCTACTTGGAACCTCTGGTACGTTTGTAACATTGGCAATGCTTGCATCTGCCTGGTTTTCATCCCTTTCAATTAGGTCGACGAGGATTCTTCCTTCATCTTCCGAGGAATCAGAGACCGAGGCTATCAGACTTGAAGGCGCTGTAGTTCGTGGTTTCTGAGCTACCTTCTTCGATGGAGTCTTGGCAGGGGCTGAAGTTCCAGCTTCTGCTTTCCTTTTCTTAGGCCCTTGTTCCGAAGGCACCCAATCCAAGAGAGGGGGGAGTAACTCCGAGCACCCCCCATACTCGGTTAAATCGTTCCCAAGTACCCACTAACTTTTTTCTCCATTCCTTCTCTGCTAGAGTCAGAATCCCAGGATCTTCTCCGAAGCTCGCACAATTTGCTCCGAAGTCATCGAAGCCAGAGAAGCTAAGAGATAAGTTAATATTAGTTATTTCTTCAAATAAATATATATGAAACATGTTGTTTTCGAAGTTACCTGCAGGGCTTGAGTTCGAAGAAATCTTTCGGAGGCTTCCCTCCGGGTCTTCCTCGAAGGTGATAGGCCAGTTGGCCATCAGAGGAGGAATCTGTAGTCTGAGGAACTCTTCTGCCAAGTCCCTCATAATCAAGCAGTGGCTAATTCGCTCAAGTAGGCTGAGGAGGGCTTCGAGTTGCCCTGGATCTGGGTGAATGAGGGCTTCCCTTCGGAAGTTTATGTCTTGTAGGGGTCCGGCCAGACGGCTCCCTGCCCCAACCTCGGTGTAAAACCACCGGAGAATCTAATCTGTATACCACCTGGCGTTGATGGCCTTTAGTGGAAACCGAAGAGCGTATTCATCTCGAAGCCGGAAGTTAATACTCCCAAAGGCCACCGCCATCTTTTCACCTCCGGGGCCTACGAAGGTCTTCGGTTGGCACGAAGCTCGGTGTAAAGCTGCGAAGATTTCTGCTCTTCCTTCGCAGCCTTCAGCTCGCAGCACCCATTCGAAGATGGCAAGGCGTGCTATCGCATTCGGAGAGAGTTGGGGGAGAGTGACATGGAATAAATCCAGTACCTCATCTAGGAAGTCGACGGCCGGAAGTCCTAATCCAGCTTCGAAAAAGGCTTCAAAGACAACCACTTCTCCGGGCCTTGGTGAAGGAGTAGCTTCTTTTCCAGGTTTGCGGATCACAATCTCCGAGCTAATCTTCCCTTCTATTGCTACTGCGAGCATTTCCCTCTTGCAGGTTGATGGTCCCAGTTGGTAAGACTGATCCGCGTACTTCGACGATGCTGGAAGGAGATCATGTGGACCATCATGTGGGGGATTTCTTCCTGGCGCCACCATTGGTGCTGCCACTGCCGCTGCCGGAGTCACCGTCACTGGTGTTGCAGCCGCTGCTGCTGCCGGGCTAGGGCTGAAGCCGCCCCAGGGACCTTGAAGCTTGTCTTCGTCATGAAATCGCATGGATTGCTCGAAGGGAAAAAATGGAGGCTAGGGCTTGTCTGCTGGCGGTGAGAAGGTATTCGGGAAGGATCTGGGCCCCCTATTTATAGCCTAGACCACGATTTTTTACCGTTTGGTGTTTTGCCGTTTCAAATTCCTAACCGTTATCCCTTTGCGAACTTAACGCATTTACTTAATTTCCGTTGAGGAAAAAGCCAATGGCTATTTCTTCTAAGCCTAAAAAAGCTTTTGGACTTTTTAAGTTAATTCTAAAATAGTTCGAACATAATTTTCTTATAAATTGATTCGAAGTTTCGAATCTCCGCATATTTCGAAGGTTGATTAAAATTGTTAACCTCTGCGCATGATTATTTTTCTTGCGTATACTGCTTTCCTAACATCATAGGTTTAGTGGAGAAGCGTATTCGAGGGGCTACTGTTGGGGGAAAAATACTTCATCCTCAGAGCCATTGCTGCAACAAGACAAAGGCAGGTGATTCAATCAAAGGTTTCTAGCGCCTAACTCCGGGAGTACATTGGATCAAGTTCGAAGGATGAAGGCGAACTCTAGTTCGGAGTATATCTCCGAACATGGGCTCTTCGGAGAGCCTCTTGCCAGCTAGGATGGAAGATTTATCTTCTATCTCAGTAGATTAGTCTTTTACCGTTTTAGCCCTATCAAGGGTACCGAATAGTTTCCACTATGTCGGTTGTAATATAGGGGTAAAAGGGTCTTTTCCTTAATGTTTGGGCCTATAAATACCCCCCGTTTTGCCCTGTAATAAGGATCGAATACAGAGTTATTCAATACACATCTTCAAATTGTTCTAAGCTATTATCCAATTCGGAGGCTTGAAACAGTTTACTAACAAACACTTTGTTCGTTAGGTTCTAACCTTATGAAACCTGTTAGCGTAATCTTTTACGCCAACAGCCACCAACAATGTAGATGAGTACGAAGGAGTACTGCTTGGACTTCGCAAAGCACGTGCACTTGGCGCCGCTAGAGTTGTCATCAAGACATATTCTCAAATTGTTGTGGGCCATGTAGATAAAAGTTTTCAAGCTCAGCACCCTCACCTTGCAGCATACCTAGTTGACATTCACAAGTCTGAAGGGAGTTTTAAAGGAATTTCTATTCGAGGTACCCCGAGAGCCAACAACCAGCAGGCCGATGTCTTAGCTAAGGCTGCGGCCGGAGGTATGGACATCCCAGCAGGGGCTTTCTTCGAAGAACTATCTGTCCCTTCGGTGCGTCTACTTCCTCCAGCGGAAGTACTCTGTATACCGAGCAATGATTGGCGTAGTCCGATCATGAACATGTTGCAAGACGAAACCATTTTGCCCAAAGGTCTAGAGCTATCAAGACTGTTGTCTAGAAATCAATGCTAACACATTATCAATGGCATTTTATGGAAATTCGGAGTGTGTTCACCACTCTTGAGATGCATCACCCAGTCCAAAGGCCAGCAAATACTCAACATCAATGAAGGTTTGTGCGGGAGCCACCTAGCACCTCGAGCCCTAGCAGGTAAAACACTTCGCCAGGGGATATATTGGCCCAGTATTATGGCCGATGACGAGGCCTTAGTGTGCCCCTGTCAAGGGTGTCAGTGGATGGGACGGAGGAACCATCGCCCACCAACTCCTCTGCATGTAATAGCCCCGGTATGGTGTAGGACCAAAAGTAGCGACCAAAGGGGGGTGAATGGGCGCCTAAAAATTTCTTGCTAAACTATATTTTAATCCTACCACCCAAATAAACTAACCAGACAAATAATATTTGCAAAGCAAATTTTAGAAATTAAAGTTGTCTAGCTTAAAAAATGACCGGTGTCCTAATTAAAATGATATTAAAAATAATCTAAATTAAAATACTGCAGTAAATAAATACCCCTAGATAACAATCACAAAATATTTATTTTCAGTCTAGAAATAAAATACTAATCAAATGAATAGAACATGAATCACTAAAAAATTAATTTAGAATTAAACCTAAAATATTTCAGGTAAAGAATAGAATAAAAATCTAACTACGACTAATAAATTTTTCTTTACTTTTTATATGAGCAGATTAAACTGGTAAAAAATAATACGAGATAACAAATGAAAAATTGACAGATTAAATTAACAACTAATTTCTAAATAGATTTTCAGCTCATTTATTAATAAATGATTATCTATAAAATTGATCTACCAAAAACATAGTAGATTAAAATTTAACGATGTGATTAATTTTTAATTAAGAACAGATAACTACGAGATTATTATTTTTTAGCTAATTAAACATATGGATAAATGTTGGTTTAACTAACCAGCTAAAATATAGGAGATTAAACAAGAAAACTTACATGCATCTACTACTGTTGACGTCGTTTCTCCCCGAGAAAATAATCTGCCGCACCGTGGAACTGTGGGAAGAGAAATAGGCAAAAAGTCTGCCACCCCTGCCAGGCTTTCGCATGGGGTCCGCCACCGTGGAGAACCGTAGGCAGCGCCAACCAGAAGCCCTATGGAAAAAGCCTGTCGCGCAACCTCCCGCATGCGTTTGCGCCAGCCAGCTGCAGCACGCCGATGCACAAGCCTGCCTACCAAACCGAAGCACACCACGGAAAGCCATGAAATTTTTTTTCGCCGTCCGGCTGCCTTGCGCCCGAAAATAGCCTCTACCGCCACGTGATGAAAAATGCTGGAGCTGCGTTGCTTCAACTGCGTCGGAGACAAAAACACCAGCGGAGATGAATTTCTACGATGGCGAAGGAACTATTTGATCCGAAAAACTCGTGACCAAAAAACAGATCGTGGATTGTAGATTGATCAATAATAAAAAACAGTCATCTATCCCTAGGGGGATAGGGGCCTATTTATAGGCGACTCCTAATACATAAAAAGACTAATTTACCCTCGGGTAAAATTAAACTGACTCTAAATAAATTCCGAAAATTACTAAAATATTCTTAGAAAAATCACATGACTCAAATAAAAATATTCTAAACTTAAAAACTAAATATTAATATCCTAAAAATGAATTAAACATAGATTTTCAGTTTTACGACGAAACTGACAAAGCGTCCACCGTCTTCACACCGGGTACCCAGATTGGGCCGACCCGACCACGCAACTTCCTCAGCCCGGCAATCGCTCGCCGCCCGTGTACCTGAGTCAAACCAAGTCAACAGACCAGTGGATCATCTGCCGCTCCTAGCCATGTACCTAGATTGGGCCAGCCCGACTCTGCGGCTCCTCTGCCCGACCGTCGCTCACTGCCTGTGTACCTGAGTCACTTGTGCCTCCGACTCGGCAGGTCTTCATATTTCCCTTCCTTTTACTTCCGTTGACAATCACTCATCACATCTGGAATATCAAAACCATATTCTTCAACATGGTTTCTCAATCTCCCCCTTAATGAGTGCATTGTCAACACCCTCTTCAGCTCATCTTCAGAACCTGCAAAACATGTGAAAACAAGAAAACAAAGATAAAAGAAAATAGAAGAAAGAAAATAAAAGTTTAACCCTAATGACCAAAACCCAAATAGAAGCATGAAAAATGGGTCATTATGGTTAACCAAAAATAAAGACTCAAAAACAAGTGCAAGTCTCAGAATTACCAACAAGAATAAACTCCCCCTGAAATAATCCCAGAGAAAGCCAAAAATATATCCAAAATTTCTCCCCCTTGTTGACAATTGGACTCATCAAGTGAGACTAAATGCACTCTAAAGAGACATAGACAAAACTACCCCTGAAATGCATCTCCCCCTCAAAATATGCCATGAATGCAGATGGGGTGCAGGTGGAGTTTGAAAAGCATGCTTCTTAGATATGATTAACTGCAATTACAACATCTAACAGGTATAGCAAAAGATATACTGTCTAAGATACATGACATGATCAGTGCAACAGATGATATCTAAGGAGAGTCATTAGCACGCATTTTTTGATTTTTGTAGACAAAGGCATCACCACATTTTTTAGTTGACAAGCAAGGTAAAACATGAGATGCAAAAGCTAACTGATATCTACAAAGATAAGCATTGTCCAAAACAAAGTGATTCAGCAAACTTGTCATCTTTTTAAATTTTTCAGAATTTTCCTTTTTCCTTTTATTATTTATTTTTTTTCATTTCTGCTAGGGGTTATTTGCATGTCAAACCTTACACTAACCGACCAAGTCGAGCCTATGCCAGAATAGTACCATCAGAAGCTTAAGACATTGGTCTTGGCATACATTACACCGTCCTAGTTCATACCAAAGTGCTATGGTAAGCAGTCCAGAACAATGCAATGCGACAAAGCAAACCCACCTCGATCTTTTCTAATAATCATAAAAATACGCAAATGTTCATTTTTCTGAATTTTTATCATTTTTATAGCACATTTTGCATATTTAAAGCATATAAATTTCCAAGTTGCATATCTGCATCTAAGTAAGGATCTAGCTACAAGGCATGTAAAAGATAGCGAAAGCATTCAGCCTACACATGCTAGTTACCAGAAGCAATGGTGATTATTTTTCAATTTTAAAACATAAAAGCCATGCATATGACAAATATCAGATATATCATGTGAACTGAACCAGAACATGATCATCGACAGGTAATCAAAAACATATACTAGCTAGAGAAAGTAAAGGAGATTATGCATGATATGAACACACACAAAAAGACTCAATAAAAAATAAAGAAGAAAGTAAAAAAACTGACTCAAAAATATCCTAGAAAGGATACACAACTCCCAAATCCCCTCGTAAACGCTCAAAAGTAGACTGATCTAGGGGTTTAGTAAAAATATCAGCCAACTGCTGATGGGTATCAACATGTATAAGATCAATGACTCCTTTCTCATATTGATCCCTCAGAAAGTGAAAGCGCACATCAATATGTTTGGTTTTTGAATGAAGACATGAGTTTTTCCCTACACTAATTGCACTAGTGCTATCACAAAACAAAGGAACTCGCGAAGGAAAGAATAACCCAAAATCCCGCAAAGTAGAAATCATCCAAACTAACTGAGAACAACAGCTAGCAGCAGCTACATACTCAGCCTTAGTAGTAGAAAGCACAACTCCGCATTGTTTTCTAGAGGACCAAGAAACAAGTGAAGAACCAAGAAGATGGCAAGTACCAGAAGTAGACTTGCGATCGAGCCGACACTCACCAAAATCAGCGTACGAAAAACCAGCTAAATCAAGAGACGATGATGCAGAATAATAGAGACCTAAACCAGGAGCATAAGTAAGATACTTGAAGATACGCTTCACAGCCTGCCGATGGGATGCACGTGGCGAAGAATGAAAACGCGCACACACACCCACAGCAAACTGAATGTCTGGTCTCGTCGCAGTCAAGTATAGTAGTGAACCGATCATCCCTCGATACTCTCTCTCATTTACCTTTACGGCGTCTTCGTCCTTGTCCAGACCTCCAAATGTGCGCATTGGGGTCATCTGTGGCTTTAGCTCTCCACCAAAATAAATTTCTTTAGCATGTCCCGTGTATACTTACCCTGGTGGATGAAAATGACGTCCTTGGTCTGCTTGATCTGGAGCCCTGAAAAGTACTTGAGTTCTCCCATGAGACTCACCTCAAACTCGCTATGCATCTGCTCAGAAAACTTGGATACAAGCTCATTAGTAGAACCACCAAAAATAATATAATCCACATAAATTTGAGCAACCAATAAGTCTGCGCCATCTCTAAGCAAGAAAGGAGCCTTGTCCACAGAACCCATCACAAAACCTTTCTACAACAAGAACTGCATCAGGCGATCATACCAAGCCTTGGGGGCCTGCTTCAGACCATATAAAGCCTTCTGCAACTTGTAAACATGTCGTGGAAATTTAGGTTTCTCGAAACCGGGGGGTTGCTTAACATAGACCTCCTCCTCTATATACCCGTTTATAAAAGCACTCTTGACATCCATCTGATGAAGCTTAAAAACTTTAGAAGCAACAAAGGCCAAAAGAATACGAATGGACTCAAGGCGAGCAACAGGGGCGAAGGTCTCTTCAAAGTCAATACCTTCTTTTTGACAGAAGCCCTACGCCACTAATCGAGCTTTGTTGCGCACCACAACACCATCTTCTCCTTGTTTGTTCTTAAGCACCCACTTGGTGCCTATGGTGTTGCATCCAGGTGGTAGCTCAACAAGTGTCCAAACCCGATTGCGAACAAAGTTTTCAAGCTCTTCTTGCATGGCGTTTATCCAATTTGAATCAGAAAGAGCATGAGTAACGTCTCAGGGCTCAAAACTAGCAACAAAAGCAGACTCAGCAAACATAGCGAGAGAACCAGCTGAGGAACGTAAAGATCTCTCCATAAGATCACCTATGATGAGCTCTGAAGGGTGATCACGCTGAACTGCTCGGGATCCTAGGTGATCTGATGTCACCTCACCAGAGTCAGCAACTGGCTCCTCTGGACTGGGCTGAGAAGTCATCTCACTGGAGTCAACACCTGGCACCACTAGACTCGGCTAAGGGGGCTCGATCGAAGTAGAAGGAGTAATTATATGTTCGTCCTCATCCACAGTCGAAGTCTCAGAAGGTGTGGGGTCTGCAGGCGGTGCAGACGGCCCACCCTCATCATCAGTAGGAGGATCATCATCTTCCTCGAAGATGGACTCTCCAAGCTCATCATCTCCAGAAAGCTCAAAAGAAGGAGTTGGTGAGGGCAAGAGTCATCAAAGGAAACCTCACACGTCTAAACAAGCATCTGGGAGTCTAGGTTCCAAACACGAAAGCCTCATGAATGCAAAGCATAACCTAGAAAGACTCCATCCCAGCAACGAGACTCAAACTTGTCCAAATGCCCTCCCTTCTTAAGCACAAAGCACTTGCATCAAAATCTCGCAAGTGACTTACCTTGGGCTGTCTACCAAAGCGCAACTCATATGATGTCTTACCTAAGTAAGCTCTAAGAAAAATGCGGTTGGCAAGATAGCAAGCTGTGTTCATAGCTTCAGCCCAAAAAAGTCTAGGAGTCCTATGCTCATCAAGCATCATCCCGGCCATCTCGACAAGCATGCGGTTCTTTCGCTCCACAACGCCGTTCTGTGGGGGAGTGTAGGGAGCAGAAATCTGATGATCAAGACCCTGATCACTACAAAAACTGACGAACTGAGAGTTCTTAAACTCAGATCCGTTGTCTGAATGAATTGCTCGCATCAGACCATTATTCTCGTTCTTTAGCTTCAAAATTAGGTCATGAACATATTGAAAAGTCTCATCCTTAGACTCTAGAAAGTAAACCCACGAAAATCAAGAAAAATTGTCAACTATCACAAGAGCGTATCACTTCCCACCGACTGAGCGTACTTGTGCTAGACCTACTGTGTCCATGTGCAACAACTCTCCTGGGTACGAAGTCATCACCTGAGTCATAGGTGCGTGAGAAGCGGCAACCATTTTTCATGATGACAAGGATGACACACTAGATCCTTCTCCATCTAAAGCTTAGGCAATCCTCAGATAAGATCCATAGAACTCAATCTAACAAGTAGATCAAAGCTCAAATGGCCTAACCTTCTATGCCACTTCCATAACTAAGAGGAGGATCCGGCCATCAGGCAGCGAGAAGGGCCAAAAGAACTAGAGAAATCAATACGAAAAACCTTACCGAAAGGTAGGACCCGGCAAACTAAAGATCCTCTAGAATCAACAATAGAAGACATGCCCTTCTTAAAGCGCACTTCTAAACCATCCTCAAGCAGTTGCGAAACAGAAATTAGATTAAAGTTCAGATTTCCAACTAAAGCAACATTCTTCAAGAAAAATAATTAGAAATACGAATCGACCCAATGCCTTGTCCTTCCCTTGACCACTATTTCCCGAAAGTGATGTATTCCTTGGAGCTCAGGGGAGTGAGGCTGGAGAACCATCTGCGGTGTCCCGTCATATGGCGAGAACATCCTGAATCCATGATCCATACGTCCTCTAGTCCTCGATCCCGCAAGATCAGTGGACATGATTGGGAGCAAATGGTCGACCACTAGGTCTAGCAAAAGTAATAAACCAGTGTCAAGCCATCTGCTCGTAAGTAGGAAAGCAGAAGGAATCGTATGAGTCAGGACCATAGCGTGACTCAAAGAGCGGTCCTCTATTCTGCCTAAAATCATGGTCACGAGGTCCAAAATCGTATCCATAACAATCTAGAACTCTGCCGGAACGAAAACCACCCTCCGGAGCACGATCATGAAAACCGTATCCTCTACCACCACCTACATGACGTGGGACTCTCTGTATACCACCCTGCTAGTAGAACTGTTCCTACCCACCTCGAGCTCTCTCTGCTCGCTCAACCCGCTTCCTCCTGAAGCAAAACTCCTCAAGATGCCCGTCCCTCTGACAAAACTCATAGTGATAGGTAGGCTTCTTGGGATGTTGTTGTGGCTTAGGGTTATTAGGATTGGTTGTGTTGGGTGAAGCATCTCTGGTTTGAGAGGGTCCAGGTAAAGAATCAAGAGAAGTGTGAAGAGTTTTAGGCTTAGGAACCCAGATCTGCTTCTTAGGTGGAGCTTTAGTTTGTTCTTGGATCACTCTATCCTTGGGCTGACTATCCTTAAAGGACTCAGTGGAGTGAGTCTTGGGATATCTCTGTTCGGGAGTCATCTTACTCCACTCCACTGCACGACTAATGGCGCTCTCAAAATTAGCCTTGGTATATGTGTAACCTACCCCAAAACCATCATGTCTCTTGAACTTCTGGATCATCATGCCGAGCTGTGGCTCTCTAGCACTAATCCAACTCAGGATCTGACGGAGGTAAAAGTTCTCGTTCTGAACATCAGCTTCGACAGACTTCTCACTTTTAGCTTGATCAACTCCATTCTAATGGACAGGCAGTTCTCACAAACAGTGGATGGAACTGACAAGGTCTCAAGCTCTATCTTAGTCTGCTCCAACTCACTTCTCACTCTAGCTAACTCACTCAACTGCTCATCACTCTTGGCTCTCAGCTCTGCTATACTAGCTAAATGAGATAGGCAGTCTACACAAGGTGCGACAACAGTGGCATGAGCATCTTTTAGCTCCTGCTGAGCGCTCTCAAGCTCAGTGGCCAATGCATCTCTCTCATCTACTCTCTCTGTGTACCTGGACTTAAGAGTCGTCAGGTCACACAACAGCACCTCATAGTTAGGGCACTCACCACTATCACCCAAGCAAGGGGAAGAAGATAGTCTCTCAATCTTGCCATTTGCTGTGGCAAGCTCACTCTCAAGCTCATCGATCCTCTTCTTAGCCCCTCTAAGTAGTTTCTCCCTATACTTCAACTCCTGACGGTTCTGTTCTAATAAATTAACAACTTCTTGTTCATAGGATGATACCTTCTCATCGTCATCATCGTTGGAGTCATCGGAGGAGTCCTTTTCTTTCTTATCCCCAAGAGCCATTGAGTAGAAGCTCTCGGGGGGTCTTCGGCTGTCACGTGAGCGTCTCTTCGGCTTGTCCCCGAAGGCCATGAAACAGAGGCCCGCCGGATCATCCCTGTCCTTCCCCTTCCTGATCACGATCTCTTCATCACTTGAGCTCGACGATGAGGAGGAAGACGAGGATCTCTTGGAGTAGCTTTTCTCCATCTCGGCGAAGAAAGCCTTGTCTCGTTTCTTGTTCTCACGCCTGTAGTCCTTCAAAGCTTTACGAAAGAATCTCGTCTTGGGCTTGCCCTTTGTAGAGTTGTCGTACTTGTCAGAGTCGTAGGAGTTTCCGCCGGATCCCTTTTTGTAATTCTTCCGCTTGGGGTAGTCGGCAATGAAATGACCTGTATCACCACACTCAAAGCATCCGGATTTTGTGCTATGTCTCTTAAACATTCGCTTATCATAGACACGTCGCACCCAGTTGTTAAACAAGCAAAGATCATCATCTCCTAGAGTATCAAGTTGTTCCTCGGAAATAGACATCAAGGAAAACGTAGTACGACTCATGGCATTAGGATCAGCAGATGGTGTCGCAAGCGCCGGAGTCTTTGATCCAGAACCAGTGAGATTTGATCTCAACTAGATATCGACCTCTGAGGCCTTGAGCTTATTAATTGCTCTGCGATGGTCAAGGTATCATAAGACGTGCTCTCAACAATAGAAGAGACCTTGATCTCCCAGATCTTAGGGTCTAAAGCATGAAGTACCTTAAGAGCCTATTCATGATCTTAGACCAGCTGATCACCATCGGCCTTGTTAACGCGTAGCTTGTTAATGATAGATTGAAAGCGACCAGACAAAGCCTCGACAGTCTCGCCCGGCTTCTGTGAGAAATTTTCATACTCATGCCGGTAGGTATGATATAGTCTAGCCTTGACCTGAGCTGTCCCCTCATGGTGTGCCTGGAGGGTAGCCCAGATCTCTCGAGCAGTGGTGAGATGGCTAACACGCTCAAACTCACTAGGACCTAGACCAGAAAATAAAATATTCACCGCCTTACTATTATTTTGATGCTGGGTAATTACATCAGCAGCAGTATCCGCAGCAATAGTCCTGATGGTGAAGTTAGGATGAACACAAATCTCCCATATGTCCGAGCTCTGGCTCATAAGATATGCTCGCATGTGAGTCTTCCAATAAGTGTAGCCAAAAGCTTCTAGGGATGGGATTTTACCAGGATACATCATGGTCACTACCTAGGTTTTAGAATCGGTTAAGATATTAGAAAAACCTAACCTCGCTCTGATACCACTTGTAGGACCGAAAGTAGCGACCAGAGGGGGGTGAATGGGCGCCTAAAAATTTCTTGCTAAACTATATTTTAATCCTACCACCCAAATAAACTAACCAGACAAATAATATTTGCAAAGCAAATTTCAAGAATTAAAGTTGTCTAGCTTAAAAAATGACTGGTGTCCTAATTAAAATGATATTAAAAATAATCTAAATTAAAATACTGCAGTAAATAAATACCCCTAGAAAACAATCACGAAATATTTATATTTCAGTCTAGAAATAAAATACTAATCAAATGAATAGAACATGAATCACTAAAAAAATAATTCAGAATTAAACCTAAAATATTTCAGGTAAAGAATAGAATAAAAATCTAACTACGACTAATAAATTTTTCTTTACTTTTATATGAGCAGATTAAATTGGTAAAAAAATAATACGAGATAACAAATGAAAAATTGACAGATTAAATTAACAACGAATTTCTAAATAGATTTTTAGCTCATTTATTAATAGATGATTATCTATAAAATTGATCTACCAAAAAATAGTAGATTAAAATTTAACGACGTGATTAATTTTTAATTAATAACAGATAACTACGAGATTATTATTTTTCAGCTAATTAAACATATGGATAAATGTTGGTTTAACTAACCAACTAAAATATAGGAGATTAAACAAGAAAACTTACATGCATCTACTACTGTTGACGTCGTTTCTCCCCGAGAAAATGATCTGCCGCATTGTGGAACTCCGGGAAGAAAAACAGGCAAAAAGTTTGCCGCCCCTACCAGTCTTTCGCGTGGGGTCCGCCGCCGTGGAGAACCGTAGGCAGCGCCAACCAGAAGCCCTGTGGAAAAAGCCTGCCGCGGCACCTCCTGAATGCGTTTGCACCAGCCGGCTACAGCACGCCGGTGCACAGGCCCGGCTACCAAACCAAAGCACACCACGGAAAGCCGTGCAAATTTTTTTTTCGCCATCCTGCTGCCTTGTGCCTGGAAATAGCCTCTGCCGCCACGTGATGAAAAATGCTGGAGCTGCATTGCTTCGGCTGCGCCGGAGACAAAAACACCAGCGGAGATGAATTTCTACGATGGCGAAGGAACTATTTGATCCGAAAAACTCGCGACCAAAAAATAGATCGTGGACTGTAGATTGATCAATAATAAAAAACAGTCATCTATCCCTAGGAGGATAGGGGCCTATTTATAGGCGACTCCTAATACATAAAAGACTAATTTACCCTCGGGTAAAATTAAACTGACTTTAAAATAAATTCCGAAAATTACTAAAATATTCTTAGAAAAATCACCTGACTCAAATAAAAATATTCTAAACTTAAAAACTAAATATAAATATCCTAAAAACGAATTAAACATAGATTGTCAGTTTTACGCCGAAACTGACAAAGTGTCCACAATCTTCGCATCGGGTACCCGTATTGGGCCGACCTGACCCCGCAGCTTCCTCAGCCCGGCAATCGCTCGCCGCCCGTGTACCTGAGTCAAACCCAGTCAACAGATCAGTGGATCATTTGCCGCTCCTAGCCATGTACCCGGATTAGGCTAGCCCGACTCCGCGGCTCCTCTACCCGGCCGTCACTCACTGCCCGTGTACCTGAGTCACATGCACCTCAGACTCGGAAGGTCTTCATATTTCCCTTCCTTTGACTTCCGTTGACAATCACTCATCACATCTAGAATATCAAAACCATATTCTTCAACATGGTTTCTCATATGGCCTCTGGCTTGATGGGGGATAGATCTAATCGGCCCCTTCCCGAAGGCAAAAGGGAGCCTTAAGTTTGCAGTGGTGGAAATTGAATACTTCTTGAAATCGATCGAAGCCGAACCCCTGACGGCAATCACTTAGAATAATGTACAATTTTTTTTCTAGCAGAATATCATATGAAGATTCGGAGTATCAAGGCAGCTAATAATTGTTAATGGCATTTAGTTTGATGTTGATCCCTTTAGAGAATTCTAAGAAGGCCTTAGCATCGATATGTGCTTCACAACTGTTCGACATCCCCAATCTAATGGAGCGGTTGAGCGTATGAGTGGAAACATTCTCTCCGGCTTAAATCGTCGCATAGTAGGTGTTGGCGTAAAAGATTACGCTAATGGGTTTAAAGAACTTGAAAGACTAACAAACGAAGTGTTTGTTTAAGAAGACTATTCCAAGCCTCCGAGTTGGATAATAGCTTGAGATAGTTCAAAGTGTGTATTGAATATCTAAGTATTCGATACCCTTTACAGAGCGAAGAGGGGTATTTATACATGGAATACATTGGGAAAAAACCCTTAACCCTATAATTACAACCGACTTAGAGGATTCTGTTTAATATTCTTTGTAGGGTTAAAAGAGTAAAAGGTTAATTTAATTAGTGAGAAGATAATTCTTCTGTCCTCGCTGGCAGTACCCCTTCGGGTAAAGAGGTTCCAGAAGGCTTTGTCACATCGGGGCCTTGATGGAGGCCTTCGCTGTAGAGAGCTTCGAATACAACGAAGCCTTGATGCTTTTAGGATCTTTGGAGACCAACGTTTCTAACTTCGTTTCTTCTAATTGTATCGATGTTGAGGCTTCCTTAATTTCTGAAGGATGAAATATTTTTCGCCAGCAGTAGCCCCTCAAATACTTCTCTCTGAATTTCCTATGCAGTGAAAAGGGCAGTATACGCAAGAAATAATTGTATGTCTAGAATTTGGAAAAAAGAAGTTTGAAAGCCCTTACAACCATTACAAATATTCGGATGTAAAGGATCTTCGGACCCGAATCCTGTTCGGAGGCATCCAAGGGAGTGGCTTCAGAACCAAATTTCTTTCGGAGCAAAAATAGTCGTTAGCCTTCAGAGCCGTTAGACTCAAATTAGAGTCGTTACTCTCTAAGAAAGCTAGCAGTCGCATGATCTGTGACAGTTGTGACTCTCCATGAGATGACCCTGCAAGTTATGACAGCGTCGAAATCGAAAAAGAGCAACCCAAATGTTGTTCTGTAACCTACAGCACAAGGAATTCCACGTGCTATAAATAGGAGAGTAAAAGTGAATTTTAGACACTTTACCGACTACTTCCACACACTTTCTTTCTTCTTTGTGAGCACATACTCTTAATCCTCTTTCTTTCTCTAATGGCGAAGACTAGCAACAAAGCTCCTGTGCCTGCTTTGACTTTGGCTCGGCAGCAAGTGATGGCGATGGTTGTGGCAGCGGGGCCTTCAGAAAATCCTCGTCCAGCCGGTCCTCACGATCTCCGCCCGGAATTTGCAAAATGCACGGACTAGTCATATAGCCTTGGGTCTTCATCTTGTTTGAAGAAAACAATCACAACAACGGTTGCTAGGAAGATGGGGCCCGGAATGTTGTGACTTCCCGGGAATGAGGTGATTCAAGTGCCACAAGCGGGAGAGGTGGTAGTGTTCAAATCTTATTTAGAAGATGGACTTGGGCTCCCGGTAGTGGAATTTTTTAGAAGCTGGACTTGGGCTCCCGGTAGTGGACTTCCTGGCGGAGGTACTGGACCTATTCCAAACAATGCTCCCCCAACTTTCCCCCAACGCAATCTCCCGCCTATCCATTTTTGAGTGCGCTATGAGGGCTGAAGGGTGTACGGGGAGGGCATAAATCTTTGCTGCTCTCCACAAAGCTTCGTGCGAGCTGAAGACATTCACCGGACTAGGAGGAGAGAAGATGGTGATTTCCTTTTGGACTATAAATTTCCAACACCGCGATGTGTTCTAAGATCGATTCCCAGCGAAGGCCATTAACGATAGGTGGTACTCCGACTTGATCCTTCGTTGGTTTTATGCGGAGGAGGGTTCAACCTGTTCCTTGGTGGGGCCCTTAGAGGAAATCATGTACCGGAGGGAGGCGGAGATCCATCCTGATCCGAGCCAACTTTAGGTCCGTCTTGCACTGCTGCACTCCGTGAGTCATCGCATGAGCATGCGCAACTTGGTGGAGGATTTCATCGGCCTCGAGATTCCTCCCCTGATGGTCGCCTGACCAATTAACTTCGAAGAGAATCTGGAGGGGGGACTTTAGGAAATTCCTTCGAACTCCGCAGGTAAGCTGTCTGCACATCCTGCATCAAGGTGTTTCATACACAAATATTGATTTTCTATACTACTTAAAAAGATGGTAGTGGTGGTGAGTCTGCCTTACCACTACCCTACTTTAAAGTAGTGGGCCCTTACTGTCAGTGTCTGGTTGCTCCTCTTCCCATCTGTTCCTCTTCCTTCCATTGTGCATCCCCACCGCCTGGACTGCCTATGGCATCCGACACGCCAGCGCATTGGTCTGGAACTCTGGATCGGTACCGTGGGCGATGACAGGCCAGCGCATGGTGATGCGCGAGTGCCGCAAAGCCTATGTCCCGGCAGTGCTTCTCACCCTCTACGGCGCTAGCCCCGATAGGAAGTTGCTCGGTGGCACGCGAGCGTTGGAAAGGCCACGCCCCAGCCATTCCACTAGATGCCAAACATATGCCCGAGCCTTGCACTCTGCACGCCGCCTCCACCCTTCGCTCCTCTGTGCTAGCGCGGTCTGCGCCTGAGATCAGCATGACTGACGCCGCCTACGTCATTCGCCCCTCTGCTCGATCATAACCCTGTGCCAGATCCGATCTTTGTCCTCTCGTCATGTGCGTCGGCGCAGCGGTAGCGCGCCTCCATGACTCTGACCACCCAAGCGCCCCTAGCAGCCAGTCCCAGACCATGGGGCTTTGAGGCTGTGCGGCCTGGGGGCTTGAGGACATGCTGCCGCCTCTAGCCACGCTGCTAGGCATCACTGCACAAGATCCACCAGCCACCATGAGTCCGCTACTCCGCTCTTAGTCTATAGAGGTATTTCTCTTCTCTTCTCTGCAAGTCTGCTAGCTCTCAGTTTATAGCTACTGATCAGCATAGCATAACATGGCGTGTTTGATCATTCTTTCGGTGTTTTTGAATATACCTATCTGGTTAATTTACAATTTTGCATGATATGTTAATTTATCTCTACCATCGCCGATTTATTATCTCAGTTAGATGTGTCTACCATATGTCTTATTCAATTCTAAATTTCTAACACATCCTTATCATAACAATTAATTATCGTACTGATAGAATCTATCTCAGTTGTTCCTTATTTCTTTGTAACAATTATAAATGTTTAAAACCTCTTGCATTTTTTGCTTGAAATGTTTGTTGTTTTCATTTTATTCACTATGAATTGTTGTGCATCATTGACAGATTTTGAAGGACTTTCTGTTATGGATCAAGGATAACTTGGGTCCATGGGGTCTTTGGTATTGTAAGTATTCAATTTGCTGCCACCTCTTAATTGATTTATATAGTGAACAGAATGTTCCTCCTGCCATCCTTCACTGAGGCAGTTAGGCTTAGTCTTGCCCTTTTTTTCCACACATGGACCACACATTTCTGGTGTGCTGTCCATGACATATTATGATGCATTTCATAGTCACCACTCATTTACTCTCTTTATAAGAAGACAATAAACATGATACAAAATAGAAAGTGTGGACTTAAATTATATTAATGCTAGGTGCTTGAGTTTTCCCTAATTTGACATAGAACTGAGCCACTGACGGGCATGACTCTAGTTTTGTTTATGCATTTATTTATCCCTACTTACTCTTGTTCATCGTAAATTTAGTTGCGAACAACCTTTTGTGATATGTTGATGTTACCATGTTGTGCATTACAGGGCCCTTGCTTAAATTCCTTTGACTGTATTAGCTATTCTATTATCGATACTTATAGTAAGCAAAATCATTCTCTTTTTGTTATGAGCTTTTATTTCATGAGTATATGTGATCTTTTAGTGCTCCTTCTGGTGGAAATTATGTTTGCTCTGATTTCCTGTTTCTTTGACATAAGATGATAAGAATATAATGTGGGGTATTTTCAATTAATTGACTGGTGTGCATTCTGTACTCGCTATCTTGGAGGGGGTTATCTATTTGGCATGCCTGTTGGGTTTGTGTTTGATTCCATCAGAGCAACAATTGGTGCAACTGCTCTATTTTTGCTTGGCAGAGCAGTAAGGATAATTTTGATTATGATATTTATTGTCTGTACTTTTATATGTACTTCTGTTATTTAGATTTTAGTACTTTGAAGATAGGAAGGTCTTATGTTCTCTCCAAATGCACAGATTACCTCAGGTTTCAAGCGGTACCTATTGCATAATTTCTTTGCAGCACGGAGGTTGTAGCTCTAACCTCTATGTGATGATGAATATAATAACATATAAATGCTTTATAAAATAGAATACCCTTTAAAATGATGATATTATACACATTGGATATTAACATATAGTCATCTAGCAATTTATTTGCCTTGTTTATATGACTTCACTTGGACAATTTTTTTGATTTTGTCCCTAAGTGCTTTAATGTTTCATTTTTGCATTAGTATCGGTTTGTTTTCTCTCTTTTAATGCAATGGCACACAAGTCTTCTGTATGTTCTTGACAAAAAGTTACTTTTCTTGAAATCTTTGGTTTCTTAATTATTATTTTTAATAGTTTTAACTTTTGAGCATATGGGGAATGTGGAATTTTGTCATTTGGTCTTGCCATCGTATGCAACTAAATATATTATTCTTCTTATGTTGCTATTTGATTCTATAGTTTATTAGTTTGCAATATATATATTTGCATGGAGAACTAAGCCCCTAACAATAGAACCCTGTGACATTAGCTAACTTGCAATTTAATGTATTACCATTTACCTGAAATGTTGAATTAACTAATTAACCACAAGTGTTGTGACAATGTTTTTGTGAATCTATTTATACTGCAATTTACTAAACTATGTCATTAGAGTTGTTCACCTTAGTAGTTATATAATGTGATAATCTATTTATACTAGATTTCTTTAATATTATAACATAACAAGGGGTAAATTATAAAAAATGCAATGGTAAGTGGTGGGTGGCAGATTCACTGCCGCCGCCACCATTATTGTCTTTTTGGAGTAAGATTGTGTGTTGTTGCTATGTTGTTTATAGTCAGCCAGTTAGCACTTTAGTCTTTACTCTTGCTGTTGTGTTGGTGTGTTATGTAGGGTGTCTTGCAGTGAAGTCATGACCTGAGTGGTGAGCTAGATGTGTCTTCTATGAAATGGGAACATGATGCAACTACATTCATGCTAATGCAAATAGTCTATTGATGGATATTTCAATAGTTTGTATGAGATGAAAATGTGAACAAATTTAAATAGTATAGACGAATATAAATGATACTATCAGATTCCAATTTTTTATTTATTGGGAATTTCCGGTTATATATTTGTGAACATTCTTGAAATTGTTAATTTGTTGGGAAGATGAACAGTTGTCTCTAGCTCTTACCAACTTAAATGTGGGACGGATATATATATTTTTTCCTGTTGCAACGCACGGGCACTTAACTAGTACTTCAATAAATTAATCCGATGATATCTTATCTTTCAGCCCCATGCATGACTTTTACTGCAGAACAAATTGTCCGGGCTATGGAGAATGTCCTCGGAGCTCCTACACTCATAGAAAAGGAGCGGAGGATGAACAAGGTGGGGACTTGGGAGCGGTTCAACCGAGTATGGAGTATACACGAAGTTGAGCCCCCAACCTGTGGCGCCCCGATTTATCAAAATCGAGACATTATTGAATTTCCATAGAAAAACAATAATACAAGAGGTTCATCATGCGACAACGTACATACGATAAAATCCATGGTACGCAGACCATATTTATTACAACATTGTTTTAATAAAAACGATAATAAGATAATTAAATAGCGGCATGACGAACGTCTTCTTCAGGATCTTTCTTCTCGACTGGGTCGCTACTCCAGACCGTCTTCAAGATAAGCATCCTCTGTGGGGTCCAACGGGTATGAGTACAAAAAGTACTCAACAAGCCACCGCAAATGCAAATAATAATGCAGGACAATAAACAAGGAAGAATAAAGGCTAACAATGCGGAATGAAGCAGTTGCAGTTATGGCATTTAGTGTAATCATATTTTTAATCATGCGGAAAGTAAATATGAACATCATCAACATCAACTAACTCGAGGAGTACGTTTTACCTCCTCGCACAACGGTCCTTACATGTCAATCCATCATGCACATACATATTCAAAGTAAACTAACTGGGGGATGTCACGCAACCCGCCCTTGACCGTGGGCTCGGCTTTTCGAAAAGATTTAAGACTCTGATCAGAGATGTACTACTGTACCCACAAGGCACGCACTCATCTCAACGAGATGACCCATTTCACGGGAACTCGTGCCAAAACCTCAATATGAGATGTTCCAAGCGATAACCACTCGCTCTAGGTTTCGCCGGCGCGCCGGGCCGCATCCCGGCTAACGTCGCACCCCCTTTTGCGCCACATTGGTACAAGTCACCCGCAGGTGCAACTTGACCCATCTCCAAATGGTGGCCTCGGTTTGGAACAACCCATACCTTAGTTAGGACTTACCCACTAGACTTGTGGTTAGTACGTAAGTGTATTGCAACGGATCCCTCAGACCGGTCCTTATAGTGCCCCGGGTGCGACTGACCAATGCCCTAGCTTGCACCCGGAACCCACCATGCATACACTCACAACCATGACTCATCACCAACGGAATTTCCAAGGATAAGAAGCAACGGGGATCATATAATAGAACCATTTTGCTGCGACTCATTTTTATCCTATAGCGGCCGTGTCAATACATTGGACACTAGCTAATATAATTGATCATATGGTGACAAGGAGGTTAGGCGAGATAGCATGGCTTGGGTTGCACATTAAGGTCGGGGGATCCTAAATAATATAATGTAAGGGTTCATTTGACTAATGCATATACATAACCTATGTGTTTTAGCGATAATCAATTCAAACATGGGTTCAATATGTTCAAAAGAATGGTTTGGTGACTTGCCTTGTTCAGCAAAGGGAGAGGGAGGGACTTCGGGAAAGTACTCCGGCTCCTCGGCGACGTCGTAGTCTTTTTAATATAAAGATTAAAACAAAAGAGCACAACATTCAACCAAACCATATAACATTACATTACAAGCATATAGGTTAAAGTTGGTTTGATTATAAATAAATAAATTCAAAGGTTAAGGTTCTGAACTTTACAAATAATTTTAAAAGGATTAAAATGAAGGGTTGTCCTTTTAGAAAACAAATGTTTAAATGTGATTATTGTCATATTAAATTCTCAAATAAGTGTGAAATGAAAAGTTCATGTCAACTTGGTGGTTTTCAGTGAATGGACAGAAAGGAAATTAATATAAATTTTTCTGAAGTTTAAATATTTTAATCCATATTTTAATCCTAAAGGTTTTTGAATAATTATTTGGATAAACATAAAAATGTCAAAATAAACCTACTGTTTTTATTGCATAAACATGTAGAGAATAATTTTATGAATTTTCTAAAATTGGAATGGTAATTTTTAGAGTCCAAATGCATTAGATATGAATTTTACAAGTTTAAAAGCATTTCTGGAATTTATTTTCAAATTTTAAACCTCTCGGGTCCACGGTGAGCCAGGCCCACGGTGAACCCGCGCACTGTGCGCGTGCGCCGGGTCGATCTGGACCGTCGGATCCAGATCCGACGCGCGAGGGCGGGGCGGGACGCGTAAGTCGCGATGGACGGCTAGGATTAAAACGTTCGAACCGGTACCACGTGGACGCACGGGATTAAACGCGGGTTTTAAATACAGATGGACGCACGAGATCGCACCGTACCGCTTCGCTCAGATCCGACGGCCAGGATTAAACCGAACAGAAGATTTAACCCGAGCGTTGGATCTGGATCGCACGGCCAGGATTAAATCCGGCACAGTGCGTGTCGGGGGGGTAAAGTACCCCTTCTTCCCCGACTCCGGTGGTACGACGGCGAGCGATTCCGGCGAGGTCGAGGGCTATCTAGTCTAGCTAGAGCTAAAAACGGAAAGGGGGTATCGAGGGGAACAAAAGGGTACCGTTGCGGTGGTCCGGGGTCGACGGAGCGAGGCCGGCGACGAGCGTAGGCGGTGGAGGCGTTCGGGTCCTTGGCGGCGACGGCGATCCGGCGGGGTTCGACGTCGGCGGAGGGGTGGCCGAGGTCGGGGTCGTTCTCGCGGTCACGTTGGTGGCGGAGGCACGGGCGGAGGTGGTCCGGTGCGACGGCGAGCAGTGGCCGGAGGTGAATCAGAGAGTGTGCGCTAAAAAGCGAATTGCGAGTGCTCTATTCGATCTCGAGGCGATTAAGCGTGGGGGTCAGACGCGGCTCAGGCTGGGGGCTTAAATAGGACACCGGGGAGGGCTCGCATGCAAGGAAACCGGCCGAGGGCCTTTACTCGCCGGCGATGGCTCGGCCATGCACGCGGAGCGGCGATCCCGTGGCGTAAACGCGAGGGTTAAAGCGGGGAAACGGTCGGCCGAGCGCGGGGGGGCTGTTAATGGCACCAATTTAATGCGGTAGGGGCCAGCGAGGTGGATCCGAGGCGGGGTCGTCGGCCGGCGCGATTTGGGGGCGACGGCGGGAGGTTGAAGGCGAAACTGACAGGCGGGGGCCACTGGCCAGTGAGCGCGAGCGAGCGAACGGGAAGGCTGACGGGTGGGGCCGCGGTGTCGGGTGCGCGCGCGAGGGGAAAGTTTCGGCGCCGACAGGTGGGTCCATTTGTCAGTCTAAGGTGAGCGCGGTAACGGGCTGGGCCGGCCGGGAGAGAGAGAAGGGAGGGAGAGGAGCCCATTACTGTTCCAATACTTTTCTGAATAAAAATAATTCCAGAAAATAGATTAAACTATTAGGGCTACTTCCAAGGTTGATAAAAATTTATAAAAATTCTCAAAATTATACTTTGGTCTTAGGATCATATACAAAAAGTTTCACCTCCTAATTTGATCACCTACTCTATGTTGTAGTTCAAAAGGGTATAAAAGGAAATTAAAAGTAATTTCTGAAATAATAATTCCAAGAAATTGAATTTAACAATATATTTATTGTTTTGAAAATTTGGGGTGTTACACAACCCTTCCAGACTGGTCCACAAAGGATCAAGCTCCGAAGAAGAGGAAGGCTAAGATTGGGTCTTCAGGCCCAGTGAAGACACTTGCAAAGAAGGTGGCCCACCAACCGAAGGCGCTTACTCCTTCAAAATCGCATGTCTCGTTGTTGGGGGAAATTACTCCATTTCCAGGGCTTAAAGATTAATCCTTCAAAGGCTGAGGAGGACTCCGAAGCTAGCGAGCGGTGGTTCGAAGTATAAGTCACCACACCAAAGGGTACAGCAGTGCGAAGCCCTGGAGAACCCTCCGAATGGAAGATGAAGGCTCCGAAGCCGAAGGACAAGATTGATGTGATGTCCGGCTTATCCATCTACCTTGTAATATTTTACCTTATATAACCTTGTTCCTGGTACCGAATAGTTTCCACTATGTCGGTTGTAATCTAGGGGTAAATAGGTCTTTTCCTTATGCTTTTTCACCTATAAATACCCCCTTTGTACCTTGTAAAAGGGATCCAGAACAAGTTGATCACTACACTCATTCGGACTACCCGAGCTATTATCCAATTCGAAGGTTCGAGGTAGCCCTTAAAGCACAAACTCCTTGTTTGTTCGTTCTTGATTTCAGAGAACCTGTTGGTGTAACTTTTACGCCAACAGTTGGCGCCGTCCGTGGGGAACCAAGTTCTAAAAGCTTGTTCTCTGCTGCTGACTGCACTTCGAAGAGCACTTTCGAAGGGGGCCTCGGAGTCTCAGGATTCCCCGCACCCTTCAGTTAAGGGCTTCTTAGTGCAGCCCGAAGGCCTTTGATCGACTTCCCAAGTCATTCGGAGTCCTCCATCTCCAAGACCGCTTCTTAACTAGCTATGCCTCCGAAGCGTAGCCAGACGTCAGGTCCCCTCTGAAGGTCCCCTCGGACTGCATGAGCCGGACCCTCAACTGCTCCAGTAGTTCCCCCCAAGACCACTAGGCGTCAAGCACCCCGGGGCCCCCGGGCTCCGGCTACGGAGCTTCGGACTGATTACATCAGCTCCCGTGACCCGGAGGTGCCCTCCGACGAAGACGAAGACCTTCCTGAGACTGAGGCTACACAACTAGCCAGGCTTCAGGAGGAAGTAGCCCGGTGGAGGCAAGAGGCTGCCGATCGCCTTCGCACCCAAGCCTCCACCGAAACTCCAGAAGGGCCTCAAGACGGCGGTGCCCGCAACCTTCCAGAAGCTGCCCAAGCCCTGGAGGAGGCAGAAAACGCATCTTTCGATGACGATTCTCCGCTGCACTCAAACTTGCAAAGGGTGCCTTTTGACCCCAGGTTCAAGGCCTCCAAGTTACACAAGTACTCTGGGGGGTCGAACCCCGGAGAGTTCGCCCGGTCATACGCCCTGGCAATAGAAGCGAGTGGAGGGGTGCGAAGCACCATGGCAAAATGCTTCCCCCTCGCTCTCGAAGGTGTAGCGCTCCGCTGGTTTTGGTCCCTGAAGCCAGGGTCGATCAGCTCCTGGGAGCAGCTAAAAAAGAAATTTGTGAGCAACTTCCAAGGCACCTTCGTGGCCCCGATGTCCACGGGAAGTTTGTTACAGGTTAAGCAGCGGGTGGGAGAAACACTTCGAGAATACTTCACGCGCTTCGCCCACACCAAATCGCAGATCAAGGGCTTATCTACATCTTCGGTGGTCGACGCCGCTCGCGAAGGGGTGCTAAACCCCGACCTCCTCAGCAAACTCCACCGGAAGCCGGTGACGTCTGTGGCGCAGCTGATGGCATACTTTGAACAGTATGCCAAGGCGGAGGGAGGCTGCCTGCGACGAGCCGACGCACCATCGCCCACCCCCCGAGAAGTCAAGATGGAGCCCGAAGCTTCCGCTTCGCTGCAGCCCCCTCCGGACAACCGCTTCAACGAGCACAAGTGGGGGAAGAAGCATTTTTGCTCGGAGGTGCTAAATATTGCACCTTCCGTTCCGAAGGCGCCTGCTAGCTTCCAGCAGGCGAAGAATTTCAAGGCCGGGCCACCGAGGCCTCAAGAAAGGGCGCCTGGCAAGCGTCAAAGTTTTTTCTGTTGTGTGCATGGCGACAATAGAAGCCATGACACAAAGGATTGCAAGGCCGTGTTGGCCCTTCGGGGCGACTACCTTGAGCGAAGTACCGGGTGAGGTACCATGGATCGAGCCCCACCTCTGGCACGGTCAGAGCCAGTGCAAACCGTAGCTCAAGCCGGTGCCTTCGAAGCCCCCATGCGGCTTCCGGTGGCCAACATCATGCCGCCACCAAAGCAAGAAGACCCGCAGGACCGCGGCAAACGAGTGGTCTTGCCCATCTCCGCAGGGGGGACCCTCGGAAGCATGTCCAAGAGGCAGCGGCGTGAGTACGTCCGCGAGGTCGGACACATTGGGACCTCGAGCTCCGCCGAAGGGATGCCAGAATGGTCCCACGTGCCCATCTCGTTTACAGCCAGTGATGCTGCGGGGGTGAAGTTCTCCCATGCCGACCCATTGGTCATCTCGGCTGATATAGCCGGAGTGGAGGTCCGAAGGATCCTAGTAGATGGCGGGAGCTCCGTAGATATACTCTTCGTCCAGGCATTCGACCAGATGTGCATACCCCGTAAGAACCTACTTCCAGCAGCCCGGCCACTTCAAGGGTTTTCAGGGCCGCCTCTCGTTGCCCTCGGCCAGATAGGCCTCGAGGTCGCTTTCGGAGAGGGGCCTCTAGCCAGGGTGGAAGAAGTGATCTTCGACGTGGTCGACGCCCCGTATGCTTACAATGCGATTTTCGGCCGAGGGATGCTAAATCAGTTCGGGGCTATAGCTCACCATAACTACCTTTGTCTCAAAATGCCCACGCAAGGTGCAGTACTTACTATTTCAGGAGACCAAGCTGTAGCTCAAAGGACGGAATACGACCATGGACAGCCATTGGACCCTCGGCAAGTGCACAATGTGGCGGAAAGCCCTGAAGAAGTCCCGGAGGCCTCGAGCTCTTCGAAGGGGCCCTCGCTCAAGCCGAGCCCAGAAGGTGATGTTGAGACAAGAATAATTACAAAAGAGGGCAAGGAGTATACAGTGCAATTTGGCAAAGGGCTATCTACTGAGATAGCTGCTTCACTAGAAGTAGTTGTCGAGCAAAATCTGGACATCTTCGCTTGGACTGATGAAGACATCCCAGGGGTCGACCGAAGCATCATCGAGCATAGTCTGCTCGTCAACCCGAAGGCCAAGCCAGTACGCCAGGGGCTCCGCAAGCTGTCAACAGAAAGAGCAAGCCTTGCCAAGACAGAAGTAGAAAAATTATTAAAGGCAGGCATCATCAGGGAAGTAGCCCACACTGAATGGTTGGCTAACCCGGTTTTTGTAAAAAAGAAAGACTCAAACAAGTGGCGCATGTGTATTGACTTCACTTCATTGAATAAAGCATGCCCGCGAGACCCCTACCCAATGCCCCGAATAGATCAACTAGTAGATTCCATAGCCGGCTCCGAATTATTAAGCTTCCACGACGCTTATTCCGGGTACCATCAAGTATGGCTGAAGCGCGATGACGAAGCCAAGACAAGTTTTATAACTCCTTCCGGAGTATTCTGTTATGTAAGAATGCCTTTTGGTTTGCGGAATGCCGGAGACACCTTTTCACGCTTAATAGCTAAGGCGCTAGGTCATCAGATAGGTCGCAATGTCGAAGCATATATGGATGATATTGTAATAAAAAGTGCTCAAAAGCACCAGCATAGTTTAGACCTAGTTGAAACATTTGAGAGCCTCCGAGCATGTGGAGTATGCCTCAACCCGGAAAAATGTATATTCGGGGCACAAGCAGGAAAGCTGCTAGGGTACTTAGTTTCGAGCAGGGGAATCGAAGCTAGCCCAACACAAATAAGTGTGCTACAAAGGATGGCTCCACCAGAGAATTTGAAGCAAGTGCAGAAGCTAGCAGGAAGGCTCACAGCACTCAGCAGGTTCCTGTCCAGGTCGGCAGAGCGGAGCCTCCCAATTTTCAAGGCACTGAAGGGGTCCGAAAGTTTCAGCTGGACACCAGAGTGTCAGAAGAGCTTCGAGGATATAAAAGCATACCTCGGCACACTATCAACTTTGACTGTTCCCCTTCTAGAAGAAACACTGCTCTAATATCTTGCAGCAACGGGTTCAGCAGTAAGCGCAGTGTTGGTCCGGGAAGTTGAGCTTAAAGGGAAGCTGGTGCAAAACCCAGTTTATTTTGTGTCGGAGGCATTATCCGGAGCTAAAGTCAGATACTCCGAGCTCGAGAAGTTTGCTTATGCCCTAGTAATGGCCTCGCGAAAGCTAAGGCATTATTTCTTGGCGCATAACCTGATCGTCCCTACATCGTATCCCCTTGGAGATATGCTCCGAAACAAAGATTCTACCGGCAGGATTGGAAAATGGGCGGTCGAGCTGGCACCCTTCGGAATCTCCTTCACGGCAAGAACGGCTATTAAATCTCAAGTTATAGCTGATTTCGTAGCAGAGTGGACTCCATCTGCTGTGTGGACCCCGGAAGAGCCCTCCGAAGGCTTTTGGACAATATTTTCTGACGGAGCTTAACAAGCATCAGGTGCCGGAGCAGGGGCTATTATCATATCACCATCAGGGCAGAAGGCCATGTATTCTGCGAGGCTTAACTTTAGAACCACTAATAACATCGCCGAGTATGAAGGAATCCTGCTAGGCCTCCGAAAGGCTAAAGCACTCGGAGCCGCAAGAATAGTGATCAAGACAGATTCCCAAATCGTCGCGGGGCATGTTGATAAGAGTTTTCAAGCAAAAAATCCACAGTTGGCGCAATACCTTGAAGGAATTCGCAAGGCCGAAGCAGCATTTAAAGGATTTACCATTCGAAGTATCCCTCGGGCAGACAATAAACTTGCAGATATTCTTGCAAAGGCTGTAGCAGGAGCGGGGGACCTCCCCGAAGGTGCCTTCTACGAGGAGGTAGCACAGCCAGCAGCTGTTCAAATAACCTCCGCGGAGGTACTGTGCATCCCAATTACAGATTGGCGGGCTCCAATAATGAGAGCGTTGCAACATAGCATGGACCCTCCCGAAGGCCCAGAAGCTCGAAGATTGCAAGCAAGAGCTCGTAATTACAAGCTTATTGATGGAGTGTTATACAAAGCCGGAGTGTGTTCTCCCCTACTTCGATGCATCTCGCAGCCCGAAGGTCAAGACATACTTCAAGGCATTCACGAAGGGTTGTGCGGAGGTCATTTAGCCCCCCGTGCGCTAGCAGGCAAGACGCTTCGGCAAGGGTTTTATTGGCCAACCATAATGAGAGATGCGGAGGAGCTGGTTCGAACAAGCCAAGGCTGCCAGTGGATGGGCAGACGGAGCCATAGTCCACCAATTCAACTTCAAGTTATTGCCCCAGTGTGGCCAATGGCTAGGTGGGGTATGGACCTCATAGGCCCTTTCCCAATGGCAAAAGACGGTTTGAAATTTGCGGTAGTAGCAATTGAGTATTTCTCAAAATGGGTCGAAGTGGAGCCATTAATAGCTATCACCTCAAGGAACATGCAAAAATTCTTCTGGCAGAATATTATATGCAGGTTCGGAGTTCCAAGAGAGTTGACGGTGGATAATGGAACCCAGTTCGAAGCCGATGCCTTCCAAACATTTTGTGAAGAACTGGGCATTAAGCTATGCTTCGCAGCGGTGCGACATCCACAGTCCAATGGAGCCGTCGATCGAGCCAATGGGAACATTCTCTCCGGGCTAAATCGCCGAATCGTAGGATTGGCCAAGGGGCTGTGGGCCGAAGAGCTCCCCAAAATCTTGTGGTCCATCCGAACCACTCAAACTAGATCGACAGGTTTCACACCATTCAGATTGCTCTTCGGAGATGAGGCCATGACTCCTACGGAGCTCAGAGGGGAATCGCTTCGCGTAATTCAACCCGGGGATGAAAGTGACCGGAGCACTTCGCTGGATTTGTCAGAAGAAACAAGGCTTCGAGCTGTCGCCAACCTGACTAAGTACCAGGACCACACCAAAACGTGGTATGACCCGAAGGTAAAGCTAAATGAGTTAAAGCCTAATCATCTAGTATTGCGAAGTGTAATAGCTCCGGGGAAGCCAGGAAACAAATGGGAAGGACCATATGTTATCTTATGCTCAGGACGCCCCGGATCGTTTAAATTAGCTAATTTAGAAGGGGAAGAGTTGAAACATGCATGGCATGCGGAGCACCTTAAGCGTTATTATGCTTAGGACCTCCTTGTAATCACTTGTAGAACTTTCCTTCCTATCAATAAAGACAAGGGTTGAATTCTGTTTTGCTCTTCGAATATCCCTTACTACTGATGGACGCATTGGGAGGACGGTGATGCTTGCAGAGCCAAGCATTTTTCTCAAGACCCAGGAAGCTGCCTTCGAACCATTAGTTCAGTGGCTCCGCCAACAGCCTACGGATTCTAGGCTCCGGCTTGTTAGGATCCGTGGAAGAGTCTAAAGGACTTTAAACAAAAACAGACTTCCGGCCTCCGGGTGCGAAGTATCTGTAAAAGAGCCGAAGGTGGCCAGCCTACGGATTCCAGGCTCTGGCTTGTTAGGATCCGTGGAAGAGTCTAAAGGACTTTAAACAAAACAGACCTTCAGCCTCCAGGCGCGAAGTATCTGTAAAAGAGCCGAAGGTGGCCAGCCTACGGATTCCAGGCTCCGGCTTGTTAGGATCCGTGGAAGCATCTAAGGACTTTAAACAAAAACAGACCTTCAGCCTCCGGGCGCGAAGTATCTGTAAAAAGAGCCAAAGGTGGCCACCCTACGGATTCCTGGCTCCGGCTTGTGAGGATCCGCGCAAAGTCTAAAGCCCTTAAAAAAAGGATAATTGTATAAGGTCTGAAGGTAGCCAAAGTATGGATTCCATGCCGAAGATACCGCCAGAAGTACAAATGATAAGTGTAAATTCGAAGCATTCAATTGTTCGGAGCTCTGTTGTGCCTAGCGAACCCTTTACTATAGTAAAGGCTTCACCACCCACAAGGGGGTCGGAGGATAGGAACACACAGCATGCTTTCGAAGCAGTTCACATCAAAACATTATACTTTTACATCAAGAGAAATTTGTATCTAAGCCTAGGTAAAATCGGAGACCACTTCGGCCCCTGGAAGTACTTCTGCGGCTACTTTGGCCTTCGGAGCTCGAAGCCGCCGAAAGGGTCCTTTTAGTTCGGATGCTTCTCTTCTTCTTCGAAGCTCGTAGTTTCTTCTGCTCCTCTTGAAGCTCGGCCCAGGTCAGCAGCCTTCCAGAGTCAGCCTCCGCAGGGTCTTCGGCCCGATACTCCGAGTCGGACCAGTCAATAGGTTCGGAAGACGAGGACCCCTCCGCCCTCTCTTCCTCTTTAATATAAGTTAATACATCTCGATAAACTTCAGGGGCGATCGCTCCTCCGTCTCCACGAGGAACAAAAAAGCGGGAGCGGCGGTAAGGCCTCAGGCCTTCGAGGTTTGCCCACTCCTTTTGGAGCTCGTTGGTAGGTTCCAGAAGTTCGAAGTCAAAGCTCGAAGGGCATGACAAAACCTAAAAAAGAGCAAGACACCCAAGACAAGTTCTTGTTTATAACTTTTTCATTAATAAAAAGAGGCGTTACAAGACTTCATGTACATAGTAACCCTAAATGGCTAGACCTGCGGGTCAGTCGGTGGAGCAGGAATCGAAGGGGCTGGCGAAGCAGGAAGTGGTGGCCTTGTATGCGCTTGCTTCTACCGACGGGCCTCGTCAATCCAAGCTTTGGCCACGACCTTGTGGTCCATCTTCCAGGTCTATCGGAAGGCTTCCCAGGCCAAAGCCACGTTCGAGGATGGCCGCAGCAAGTCGTCAGATGCGAAGCCTCCAGGCGTCGAACCCCCGACCGAGCCGAGGGGGATCCGAAGAGATTCAAGGTGACGAAGAACCCCAATACCGGCACACTGTCCGGAGATCTCTCCGTACTGGATGTCGGAGTTCTTCATCAGCGACGAAGCTACTTGGATCCTCGTCAGCTTCCGGTCAAGGGGCTCGTGGGTCGCTGCAGAAGAAGAAGGGCACATAGTCCCGAAGTACTCCAAAGTGCCCTGAAGAGCCTCCAAGGTATGGTCCGTGATGCTCGAGTTTTTCTTCTCCGCTGCTTCCAGCCCTTCAGCAGTCGCAGACACTTCGGCCACCCAGAGCATTAAAGAACTCTTGAGGGCCATCGCCTGGCTAAGCGCCCCCTGGAGCTCCACCAACTGTGCGCTCGAAGTAGCTGCCTCTTGACGAAGTCTTTCGACCTCCGCCCGAAGGACGACGCGCTCAGCCTCGACCTCTTGGGCAGACGAGCGAAGGGCGTCGCTGTCTCGTCGCGCTACCCGGAGTGCTTCGTCAGACGCCGCCCTAGCCCTCCGTTCCTCAAGGACATCTTCCTCCAGCCGAAGAGATCTCCCGGTGGAGTCGTTAAGGGCCGTCTGGAGGGTGGTAACCTTCCGTTTAAGTCGATTAACTTCGACCTCGTTGGAAGTCGCTGCCGCTCTAGCAAGGATGAATTGCTGCAAAAGAAACAAGTAAGTACTGAAGTATTTATGATCACTAGTGCGAAGCAGCTATGGTGTCTTTTCATACCTGAAGGGCAGCCCTTTCGAGGGCCGTGTTGAGGGGCGAAGCCCTGGCCTCGCTCAGGACGGAGACCAAGTCCGAATTAGCGATGTCCTGGCTTCTATCGGCCAGAGGCTCCATGATGCGTCACGGGGTCCCGATCTTCACGACGTAGGATCGATCTTCAGATAACTAGCTATAGAATAGCCGGATAACTTGCTGCAAGCAGCGATAACTAGTGCAACCTGGCAAATAAAACTCGAAGCCAACCACCGTCTTTAACCGGCAACCTGAATTGAGGATTCGCCCAACCATACTCTCAAAGAACCAACCAACACAGTCTACAATCAATCAAGGAGGACCTTGAAGGGAGTAGGAGCACCAATTGGGAGCGGATGAAGCCGCCGCTTCTGTAATCCCGCGAAGGAAATCACAAGAGCAAGGAGGGTAGAGATCTCTCTCTGAATTTGTTAGCACGCAGCTGAACAAGGGGTTCTATATTCAATCATCAAAGGTGCCGATTACAATGGTGCTAGGGGGTATTTATACAAGGAGTAGACCTTGAAGATAGGTGCGAGCACGAAACGAAAATACTAGGCGAACTATGTGAAAACGAATCAGCTTCTGGAGAGTTTCCGCGTGGCTGTTGGTCTTCTGAGCGGTCTTCGGTATTTCAGCAATAACTCCTCCTTGGAAGCTTCAATTCACGAACGGTTGGATCCCTTGGAAAGGTGACTTGATAAGGTTTCACACCATGTATAATATGCACCATGTAACTCGGTAGAATGATGCAGTTTTAATACGAGAACATTGACTTCATGCAGACTATTGACCTTCGGACCAGCAAGCACTAAAACTGGTCGGACGCCTTCATGCAAACTTCAAATTGGTCGGGGTTAGATTCATTGGAAACTAGACTTCAAGATATTTCCAAAAAGTTCTCATTTGCCTTCATAGCTTTTGTAAATCAAAAGTTATGATTATTTCTTTGAGATGATTCTGCAGGACTGGCTTGGTTCGAGCATGATTCTTCTATGTGTCCATTTCCTTGTGAGTTCTTGTCATCCTTCTTGGTAAACCTGAGCATTAGCAATGTACACGACTTAGGTAGTATATAACTCTCATTAATAGTAAAATGAATTTCACAAAGTAGCGCGTGCACCTCTTGTTGAAGCTTCTTAGCTCGACTGCGTGTAATTGGTCCATCAAAAACATGTATTGGAGTCGCTGTGGTCGAAGTGGTCAGTGTAGAGGTTGGAGTGGTCGGCGTGGTCATATCATCCTCCCCCTCTTGAAAAGGAGTCGTCCTCGACTCTAAAATGTCTTCACTTGTGAATGCTGATAGGTCAGCAACATTGAAGGAGTTGCTTACGCCATAGCTTGGTGGAAGATCAATCTTGTATGCATTATCGTTGATCTTGGCAAGAACACGAAATGGACCATCCCCTCGTGGCATTAGCTTGGACTTGCGCTTATCAGGAAAGCGATCTTTACGCAAGTGAATCCACACCAAATCGCCTGGTTCAAACGACACCTTCTTTCTATGCTTGTTCATACTTGCAGCCTTACGTGTCGCCTTTAGCTCGATTGCTTCTTTTGTTTTCTCATGTATCTTCTTGACATATGCAGCACGCTTGGAGGCTTCCATATTGGTTCTCTCCTGTAATGGCAAAGACAACAAATCTATCGGAGCAATGGGTTTGAACCCATAAACAATTTCAAAAGGACACAAGTTAGTGGTAGAATGTACTGCCCTGTTATAAGCAAACTCCACATGAGGCAAGCAGTCCTCCCAATCTTTCAGGTTCTTTTTCACCATGGTTCGCAGCAACATTGACAGGGTTCGATTCACCACTTCAGTTTGTCCGTCGGTTTGAGGATAACAAGTGGTCGAGAATAGAAGCTTGGTCCCAAGCTTTGACAACAATGTTTTCCAGAAGTAGCTCACAAACTTGACATCACGATCAGATACAATGGTCTTAGCCACCCCATGCAACCTCACAATTTCCCTGAAAAATAAATTAGCAACATGTGAAGCATCGTCGCTCTTGTTACAAGGGATAAAATGAGCCATCTTTGAAAATCTATCAACCACAACAAAAACAGAATCTTTTCCTCTCTGAGTTCTAGCCAATCCCAGAACAAAATCCATACTTATGTCTTCCCAAGGAATTTTAGGAGCAGGTAGAGGAGTGTATAAACCATGAGGGTTCAGTTTAGACTTAGCTTTGTGACAAGTGATGCAACGCTCCACGAACCGGATGACGTCTCTCCTCATCTTGGGCCAATAGAAGTGATCACCTAGCAGCTCATAGGTTTTCTTTTGTCCAAAATGACCTGTCAATCCTCCTCCATGGGACTCCCGCAATAAAAGCAATCTAACCGAAGAATTTGGAACACAAAGCTTGTTAGCCCTAAACAAAAATCCATCATGTATATGATACTTTTCCCAACCTTTTCCATCTTTACAATGAGTGTATGGTTCTGAAAATTCAGGGTCATCATTATACATGTCTTTCAAACTTTCAAGACCTATAACCTTCACCTCAAGTTGGTTTAGCAACACGATTTTTCTAGACAAAGCATCAGCAACCACATTGTCCTTACCTTTCTTATACTTCACAATATATGGAAATGTCTCGATGAACTCAACCCATTTGGCATGGCGTCGGTTTAGTTTTGCTTGGCCTTTCAAATACTTTAAAGCTTCATGATCGGAATGGATAACAAACTCTTTTGGCCATAAATAATGCTGCCATGTTTCAAGTACACGCACCAAAGCATACAATTCTTTATCATATACAGAATAATTCAATTGAGCACCTCCCAACTTTTCACTAAAATATGCTACAGGTTTGCCTTGCTGCATTAAAACCCCTCCTATGCCAATTCCACTGGCATCACATTCTACTTCAAAAGTTTTAGTGAAATCAGGAAGAACAAGCAATGGTGCTTCAGTTAAGAGTTTCTTTAATTCTTGAAAAGCATTTTCTTGTGAACTTCCACATTTAAATTCAACACCTTTCTTTGTTAATTCATTTAAGGGAGTAGCAATGGTACTAAAATCTTTAACAAATCTCCTATAAAATCCAGCTAGACCATGAAAGCTTCTTATTTGACTTACATTCGTTGGAGTTGGCCAATCCTTGATGGCTTTCACCTTGGTTTCATCCACTTCAATTCCTTTTCCTAAAACAACAAAGCCAAGGAACACAACATGGTCTATGCAAAAACTGCACTTCTCAAGGTTAGCAAATAATTTCTCCTTTCGGAGCTCATCTAGGACTTGTCGAATATGATTCATTTGCGTTTCAAAAGACTTGCTGTAAATTAATATATCATCAAAATAAACAACCACAAATTTTCCAATGAAGGCTCTCAAAACATGGTTCATAAATCTCATAAAAGTACTTGGAGCATTAGTCAAACCAAAAGGCATAACAAGCCATTCGTACAGCCCAAATTTTGTTTTAAAGGCAGGTTTCCATTCATCTCCAGCTTTCATTCTTATTTGATGGTACCCACTTTTCAAATCAATTTTAGTGAATATTATGGAACCAATTAATTCATCAAGCATGTCTTCTAATCGAGGAATAGGATGGCGATAGCGAATAGTGATGTTATTTATGGCTCTACAATCAACGCACATCCTCCAAGAACCATCTTTTTTTGGTACTAAAATAATAGGAATAGCACAAGGACTTAAGCTTTCACGAACATAACCTTTATCGAGAAGTTCTTGAACTTTCCTTTGTATCTCCTTTGTTTCTTCAGGATTGGTGCGGTATGGTGGTCGATTTGGAAGAGCAGCCCCCGGAATAAGATCGATCTGATGTTCAATCCCACGTACAGGAGGTAATCCATTCGGGGTTTCCTTTGGAAAAACGTCCGCATATTCCTGCAAAAGATGAGACACCATACTAGGAAAAGAGGTGTTATCGTTAGCTGACACTAAAATGTCTTTGCACACAAGTACAAAGAGTACTTGATATGGGTTGTTCCTTACTTCTCTCATCTCAGAGTTTGTGGCTAACATGACTAAATTTTTTTCTTCTTCTTTCTTTTGATCTCTCAATTTTTTTCTTATATTGGGCTGGTGGCTCTCACTCTCTGATTTGTGGAAGGCACTCGAATTCTTTTTCTCTTCCTTTCCGTTCTCATCTCTCATAATAGAGCTCTTTTGCAAATGCTCAGCAAGAATTTGCTGTGGTGTCATAGGTTTGAGTACAAACTTCCTCCCCTTTAAATCTAGAGTGTACTGATTTGTTCTCCCGCAATGCTTAGTATATCGATCATATTGCCATGGCCTCCCGAGTAGTATGTGACATACGGACATGGGTACCACATCACACTCTACTGTGTCAACATATTCACCAATCTTGAAGGGAACTTTTACTTTGTATCCAATCTTGATGTTACCGGAATCATTCAGCCATTGGACATGATATGGATGAGGATGTCGCAGAAGTTTCAGATCAAGCTTGTCAACCATCTCACTACTAGCAAGATTATGGCAGCTTCCTCCATCAATGATCATCTTCGCTACCTTATCTTGCACTTTGGCTCTTGTCTGAAATAAATTATGCCGCTGGCCGTTCTCAGCTTCCTTCATCTGAACACTCAATATTGGTGCCACCACAAGAGCAGCACCTTGCTCAAAATCACAGCCGGTATGTTCCTCTTCTTCATGGGCTTCTTCTTCTATATCTTCCTCCTCACTGCTGATTCGTACTCTCCATTATCATGTACAATGATCACTCTATTATTTGGACACTCTCTAGCAACATGTCCACGACCTCCACACTTGAAACACTGAATCCCACTGCTCTTGGATGTAGAACCCACTGAAGTGGAAGTGGAAGCTGCTGGTTTGGAACTCGTGCTCGGGGCAGCAGAGTTCTTCCCACTAAAATTACTTTGAGCATTAGAACGTGAGCCTCCAAATGAACCTTTCGCAGCTGATGGTGCAGCAGTAAACTTGGAATTTAACTTGCTTCCTCCAGACATAGTCCTCGTAGCAAAAGGCAAAGACTTACTGCTCTTGGTATCTTGCTGCAGTTGGCGTTCAGCTTTGGTGGCTTGATGTACCAAATCAATAAGACGACGGTACGACTGAAACTCAACAATGCGTTGAATATTTCGATGCAACCCAGCCATGAATCGTGCCATAGTTTGTTCTTCATCTTCATATACGTTGGCTCTAATCATAGCCTTCTCCATCTCTTTATAATACTCTTCAACATAATAACTTCCTTGTTTCAAATTCTGCAGTTTATCAAAAAGATCACGCCGATAATGCTTCGGCACGAAACATCTTCTCATTTCACGTTTCATCTCTGCCCATGTGGCAATAGGATGTTCTCCATCTTCTTCACGATCTTGGAGAAGTTGCTCCCACCAAATCAGAGCATATCCTTCAAACTCTAGAGATGCCATAGCCAACTTCTTCTCTTCTGTATAATTATGCAAGCGAAAGATCTTGTCGACCTTCAACTCCCAAGTGAAATAAGCTTCAGGATCAGATCCTCCATCAAATTTTGGCATGGTAAATTTCAGTTTACCAAGCCTCTCTTCACGATGGCCTCCTCTACGATGTTGGCGATCATGATGGGAATGATTATCATCATTTTCAGATTCGGATTCTTCAGTGTCTTGATTTCTTCGATTCCAGCCCCTCCCTCTTCCATGTGCAGTACTTCGGTTCCTCCGTCCTCTTCTTCCTCCTCTTCCATCACTATCATCACCTTCTTCACCATGGGTGCTTGCTCCATTATTAGGTGGACGACGTCCCCTAATTTCATTTAGTATGGTTTGAAAATCTTGGGCCAACCGATCCTGTCTCTCTTCTAGACTTTGCTGGAATTCATTAAATTGTGCCATGGTGACACAATCATTGATCTCAACGCCATCACCCATCTTTCTATAAAATTAGTGACAACAAAGGAACAAGAGTATATGTGGAATAAAAATATATGTGGGATCTCTCAATGTCACTTCTCTTACCAACCGAGGCTCAGTGAAGTTCCTGCGGGTTACAGAGAAACAAAATGTGTGGTGGTACCGAGAGCGATGGTTAAGAGAATACAAGACAAGAGAGTACCGATTATGATGGCTTTTATGTGGAGCTTGGTGGGGATTATAAACAAGGAATGCAATCTGAATTCTAGTTGTTGTAAAGTTAAGTAACAATCCAAACTAGAGGTTCCCTGCTTAGTGCTGATCTCAAAATGCTAAAAATGTAAATGGATCACACACACGTGCAAAGAAAATCTCAGATTGATGCAAACAAGGAGTATGATTGGGATGCAAGTGTTGCAATCAAACCCAACCAAAATTTTTTACCAACAAAAGATAGCGATCTGGTTGCACAACTTGAAACACAAACTTTAAGCAACTATGCTCTCAAACAAACTGATCTTTAAACTTTTCTTTCACAATTTTTTATAACTTTCCTTTTTTTGAACTTTTCTTTCTTTTACCCTTTTTTTTATAGAACTGAACACAATGACCAGATATATGAGAGGCTCAAAGGACACATGACGGAAAATGATCAGCAACTAAAACAAAGACTCTAATGGACTGAAAATTAACTGAACTCACTAAAATAACAGATTGAAACAAAGGGCTAAACAATATATATGTATATTTTTTTGGCTTTTGGTGGATAGGACGAAACAAAATATATGTAGCTAAGGGTAAAGAATCCTACCGTGGAAACCGATCAGCTCTGATACCAGATGATGCGTCACGGGGTCCCGATCTTCACGACGTAGGATCGATCTTCAGATAACTTGCTATAGAATAGCAGGATAACTTGCTGCAAGCAGCGATAACTAGTGCAACCTGGCAAATAAAACTCGAAGCCAACCACCGTCTTTAACCGGCAACCTGAATCGAGGATTCGCCCAACCACACTCTCAAAGAACCAACCAACACAGCCTACAATCAATCAAGGAGGACCTTGAAGGGAGTAGGAGCACCAATTGGGAGCGGATGAAGCCGCCGCTTCTGTAATTCCGCGAAGGAAATCACAAGAGCAAGGAGGGTAGAGATCTCTCTCTGAATTTGTTAGCACACAGCTGAACAAGGGGTTCTATATTCAATCATCAAAGGTGCCGATTACAGTGGTGCTAGGGGGTATTTATACAAGGAGTAGACCTTGAAGATAGGTGCGAACACGAAACGAAAATACTAGGCGAACTATGTGAAAACGAATAAGCTTCTCGAGAGTTTCCGCGTGGCTGTTGGTCTTCTGAGCGGTCTTCGGTATTTCAGCAATAACTCCTCCTTGGAAGCTTCAATTCACGAACGGTTGGATCCCTTGGAAAGGTGACTTGATAAGGTTTCACACCATGTATAATATGCACCATGTAACTCGGTAGAATGATGCAGTTTTAATACGAGAACATTGACTTCATGCAGACTGTTGACCTTCGGACCAGCAAGCACTAAAACTGGTCGGACGCCTTCATGCAAACTTCAAATTGGTCGGGGTTAGATTCATTGGAAACTAGACTTCAAGAGTTTTCCAAAAAGTGCTCATTTGCCTTCATAGCTTTTGTAAATCAAAAGTTATGATTATTTCTTTGAGACGATTCTGCAGGACTGGCTTGGTTCGAGCATGATTCTTCTATGTGTCCATTTCCTTGTGAGTTCTTGTCATCCTTCTTGGTAAACCTGAGCATTAGCAATGTACACGACATAGGTAGTATATAACTCTCATTAATAGTAAAATGAATTTCACAAAGTAGCGCGTGCACCTCTTGTTGAAGCTTCTTAGCTCGACTGCGTGTAATTGGTCCATCAAAAACATGTATTGGAGTCGCTGTGGTCGAAGTGGTCAGTGTAGAGGTTGGAGTGGTCGGCGTGGTCATATCACTCCATGAGTCTCCGGAGGCCACTCCGATGCTCCAAGAAAGGAGCTAGCAGAGGAAGCCAAGACAAAGCTTGGAGATCGTCCGCTGCGGCTTCGTCCTCCGAAGTGCCAACGGAGGTGGCGGCTTGGCCACGAAGAAGGTCGAGGCTGGATATGCTCTTGCCTCGCCCCGGTACGAAGGAAGGCGAAGCAGGAGCACTCCGATCGACGGCCGCCAATTCATCAACCAGAACCGCTGCAGCAGGGTAACCTCGGGGGTCGAGGCCGCCACCGCAGGGCTGACCTCCGTCGCCCGGCTCGTCCCGGCAGGCGCGTCTTCCGCTCCAACGGACGCATTCTCCGCCGCCAAGTTCGGAGTCTCCGAAGGCACAGGAGGGTCCGCTTGGACAGCAGCCTCCGAAGGCGCAGGAACTCCGGACGCCACCGAAGCTTCGACACCCGTCGAGGTACCTATTTTGATGGCAAAATTAATAAGCATGTTTTCACAGATAGCATGCAGGTATTGGTTTAAAAAACAAAGGAAATACAGAAAGTACCTCTGGGAACCTCATGGGGGAGGATCGCAGGATCGTCCAGGACCTCATACATTCGAAGGATGTCGGCGAAGTCATCTCCTGAGGTCCTGCCCCCAACATTTCCTGCCGGAGCCGCGACCTCCGCCGTAACCACCTCTGGTGCAGGCAAGTTGGGAGTAGCAGGGTCTGACTCCACTTGCACGACGTCGGGCACGGGAAGGACCATCGGAGCTACGCTCACTACCTCCCTAGCGGAGGTGCTAGGGGGGACTTCCCCTAAGTCCTCGTCGTCCAGGAGGAAGGCTTCGAAGGCCGCCGCTGTCTGGGCGTCAGAGTCCTCTACCTCTTCGGAGGCTGAGCTCTGACCACTTGGTGATGAAGTAGACGAAGCAGGCGTCAACTGCGAAGGGGGATTCACCACTTTCTTCTTCCTGGGCGGCTGCTTGCTGGTCTTCTTGTATGGTTCGGTAGGGGCTTTCCTTTTGCGAGCAGCCGCTCCGGTCGGGGCGAAGTCGGGAAGATTTGGGGGCTCCATCCCGAGAGCTCCCCATACTCTGTTGGATCGCTCCCAGCTTCCCACCAGCTCTAGCCTTCTTTGCCTCTCGGCCACCGAAGGGGCTCCGAGAACTCGTTCGGTTGCCCGAACAATGTCCTCCGGAGCCAAGGCCAGAGGCGCCGCTGAAAAGAAAAGGTTCGAAATTATGAATACAATTGGTTCCTTCATCTAATATGGTGCTGCAGGGAATAAGTCTTACCTAAGCTTCGGAGGTCCCCCTCCGAGGCCTGCGGGAGCACGATCGGCCAGCTGGCTCCAAGGGGAGAGATCCGAAGGGCGATGAATTCCTCGGCCAGATCGCGCATGCTCATGCGACGAGCCACCGAAGTGAGCAACCCTAGCCTCGTCGAGAGCAGGCTAGGGTTAGGAGAGATGTCCGCCTCCTTCTGAAACCAGATCTCCTGGAGAGGACCAGCGAGGGGGGATTCCTCTCTGACTTTGGCGTAAAACCACCGAAGTATCCAGTTTGTATACCACCTGTCATTTATGGCTTTTGCAGGGAAGTGTAGGGCATGCTCCCTTCGAAGATGGAAGTTGACACTGCCAAAGGCTATAGTCACCTTGGAGTCCCCAGGTCCGTCTTGGGGCTTCGGCTGCCATATGGCTTCGTGGGTTGCAGCGAAGATCTCGGAGCGTCCTTCGCATCCCTCTGCCAGGAGCGCCCACTCGAAGATGGTCAAGCGCGCGATGGCGTTGGGAGATAGTTGAGGCAGAGTTATGTGGAACAAGTCCAATACCTCTGCCAAGAAGTCTACGGCTGGCAGCCCCAGACCCGCTTCGAAGAAAGCTTCGAAGACCACCACTTCCCCGCTTCGCGGCCTCGGAGTTGTTTCTGTTCCAGGGACCCGAGTCCTCAGTCCAGCGCCCAACTTTCCCTCCACTGCTTCTTTGATGGATTCGGCGGTGCTGACAGACTGGCCAATGATGAAGCTCTGGGCAATCTTCTTCTTGGAGGGCCGACGGAGCGCCCGAGGATTCTTGTGCCAAGCTCCGCTCGAGGTCCCTGCCATGGCCGCTGTTGCCGAGGCAGCCCACGCTTGCCTCTGCGCCAAAGTGTTGCCTGCTGCCGGAGCGGTGTGGCTAGTCCTCGCCATTGCGCTTGAGTGCTCAAGAGATTGGAAGGTTGGGGGAAGGTGAATCGTGAATGATGGAAGCGGTAAAAAATCCTAGTTAATCCCTGTCTTCCCCTTTTATAACCGCACGGCCCGTGCTACTCTTCGATTGATTTCACACTGCAGGTTCGGCTTCTGTCACCGACAAGTGGGTCCGTTAATTTGAATGGCAAGCAACTGCTGTAGAAATCGATCGTTACCTTTTTTACAGAGTGTAACGGCTACTTGCGCTGTAACAGCTACAATTTAACGGAGCTCCACGGCGCTTGCACTTCGAGACCGTTCCCTTCCCAGCGAGCGTTCCCATTGCGTCGGGAACCCGAAGGGGGGGGGGTTCGAGTGCGTTAAGCTCGAAGTTCTCGGCTAAGTTGCAATATGCTCAAATCCTCTTTAAGCCTTAAAAATAGAAAAGTTCCTTCCGTATACTGCCTTCTTTCTAAACAAGTTAACTGCAGAAAGGCGTATTCGAGGGGCTACTGTTGGTGGAAATTACTCCATTTCCAGGGCTTAAAGATTAATCCTTCAAAGGCTGAGGAGGACTCCGAAGCTAGCGAGCGGTGGTTCGAAGTATAAGTCGCCACACCGAAGGGTACAGCAGTGCGAAGCCCTGGAGAACCCTCCGAATGGAAGATGAAGGCTCCGAAGCCGAAGGACAAGATTGATGTGATGTCCGGCTTATCCATCTACCTTGTAATATTTTACCTTATATAACCTAGTTCCTGGTACCGAATAGTTTCCACTATGTCGGTTGTAATCTAGGGGTAAATAGGTCTTTTCCTTATGCTTTTTCACCTATAAATACCCCCCTTTGTACCTTGTAAAAGGGATCCAGAACAAGTTGATCACTACACTCATTCGGACTACCCGAGCTATTATCCAATTCGGAGGTTCGAGGTAGCCCTTAAAGCACAAACTCCTTGTTTGTTCGTTCTTGATTTCAGAGAACCTGTTGGTGTAACTTTTACACCAACACTCGTCATCGGAGGAATCCAAAGAGGAAAATGATGCGGTCATGAAAATGGTGGAGTTTGAAGCTCTTCTCGCAGGGGATGATGAAGAGTCTCGGATGGCAACCGAGGCCCTCATCCAAGATGGTTCATAGATGGCACCAATAGTTGAGGGCGACCCTGGGCAGACATATGCTAAAGTTGCTACGTCTAGCAAGATGGACGTCCCAATTTTGGATCAAGGCGGAGCCGAGACCGAAATGGTTTAGACCATAGATGTGGAAGTCTCGGCTCCGGACAAAGTGATGGTTGTTGTGGCCAAAGAAACTCTAGCAGTTTTTATTCCGGTTTGATCTCCAGAGTCCAAAGAAGACTTCGGCCAAATGTTTGAGCCTCTGAGTAGTCAAGTGCTCACCTGGCAACAAGGTGCTGTAGGTAAGCCTCAACTAAAGTTAGATTCTCTTTCTTTTAGCTGCATCATTTAAATTATAGCACATACCTTGGGTTTCACAGAATTAGCTTTGACGGAGGTAGCCCCTGCTACGGAGGTGGTCCCGGAGCCTGAGGAAGCTTTGGTGTCATTGCCGACTTCAGCGCAGGAGATGGTTCCGGCACTGGAGGTGGCTCCGAAGAAGTAAACGGGTCCTGGAAAGGGCAAAGGAAAATCTTAGCCAATGCATGCTCCTGTTGTGGCCAGTCGACAGAAGCCTCAAAGATGCTTTACTGCGCTCTGGCCCTTCTCCCAACGATGATGATCGGAGCGCCTTGATGAGGCTCCCCCTCCTGGACCCCTTTCTTGAAAGGAGGATAGGGCTTCAGACTTTGCTAGAGCTTCTAGCTCGGGCTAGTTGCGATGTTGGGGAGACTGAATTGGTCTGCATCATAGGCAAGGCAGAAGGGTCGGAGCTTGATGCTGTCCTTGAATAGGGAGCTTACTAGGTACGAAGCACATACAAAAGCTAATTTCATTTAAAGTTTATGTATAACATACTCACATTGCTCTTCTTTTCCTTTGCAACACGTTATTTACCTCGTGCAGCTACTATTTCCAATGAGCGGGAGTGTAACTTGCTCAAAGATAAGTTGACGACTCTCCAAGAGAGCCTTACTGACTCCGAGAACCAGGCTTCGAGCTTGGAGGAGATGACTCATGCAGAGCGGAGCACAAAAGCGAAGTTGGAGGCTGCAAAGGAGGAGTTTGAGGTCGAGCGGGTGGTGCTCCGGACCAAATTCAAAAGGCTTCGAGAGGAGCAAGAAGCCTTAGGAGTTGAGCTTGTAAAGCTTCGAGAAGAGAGGCAACACTTGGCTGACAACACGAGGAAGTTGCTTGGGCAGAAGACTGTCCTTATGACAAAGACGACTGAGCTCTCTACTTTGATCCGTGACATGAAGGTCTTGAGTGAAGCCTTGGCCACGGAGAAAACAAAGTGTGACAATGTGGCCTCCGAAACTATGGATGTCCATTGGGGTGTCGTGGAAGATTTCTGGACTTCTTGTGCCTCCTCATCGTCGGCCTACGATACCTTAATACGGAAATTGAAGATGATCCAAACAGCAGCGAAGACGATGAAGACTTCGGGTACTTGGTACAAAGAGATCTATGGACAAGTAGCCACTCCCGGAGTACTTCGCCACTTCGAGGACATTGGACTTTCTGTTTCACCGGAGCCCAGAGTAGCCCCCGCTAGCTTTGGTAGTGACCAGCTATTGTCCCCTTCGCCTGACGTGGTCGCAGCTTGGGAAGATTTTCAGCCATCCTGGAGATCTGACGGTCGGTCAGTAGTGAAGGCGTGGATCGATGAAGGCCATCATAAAAAGAAAGCGTGGACGCTGCTTTCGACCAGCAAGCCTCCTTTGGACCCGAAGGTCTAGTTCTCCTTAGGGTTCTGTTATGTAAAAAACTTGTGCTTCTATCTTTCTTTTGAATAAAAAGACTTACTTGGAAATGTTTTTAGGATTTTCGACCTTTTTTGGATGATGAACTCGAAGTATTAGAAGTTACCAAATGGCTCCGTCAATAGTGGGCTACCTTCGAAGCCTTAAGGCCTCACAGGCGTCCTCGATTTTCAATTCCTCGAGGGACCCATGGAGAGGTTATACCCGAAATTTGTAAAGAAGTATTAGCTTATATTAAGGAGGAGAAAGGGGAAAAAGAAGTTGTAAATTTAGCATCTTCATCTTCGGAGATCAAGCGAGGACTAGCCCCAAACGACTTCAGACCTGGGCGGAGCTTCAGCAAAAACAAAGAGAATTCCGAGCTTCGAAGAAGGGGAAGCGGATTAAACGCAAGATTCTGAAGACTCTGGGCTCAAGGTCAAGTTGCCCTAAAAGCCGAGCTAATTTCGAATCTAGTGTTGGGGACCAATGGGGTCTTCGCTTTCTTCTTAGCTTAGACACTGATTTTCATAGTGTAATATAATTGATTGAGTAATATAAGTTGAAATGTTTCGAAATTGTCTCTTTACCTCCTAGCCCCTATTTGAGGGTGAGCACCTTCAATTTTCAAGTGAATATGGTCACGCATAACGATTGTAATGAATGCCAAGAGTACAATTTCAATAGTTTTTGTTTTTGGAGGCTCGGAGCCCCTTATTTTATTGAATAAGAATTTGGATCTAGTGGTTCGAAATTCGAGTAGATGGTCGTTATGGACCTCGTTGGTCTCTTTGAACCCATAGGTCCAAAGTCCGTAAATGGTACCTTAGTACTCTTTTTTGGATATATTGGTATCTGATTATTCTGGTCGGTTCAGACTCTTTTACGGATGCTGTCAAGCCGATGTCTCGGAATTCGTATAATTAGGTCTCCTTGGAGTCTTTTTACCGATCCTTTCAAGCTGGTGGCTCGGAATCCATATTTCATGGTCTCTTTTGACTCTTTTTACGGATGCTTTCAAGCCGATGGCTCAGAATACGTATAATTTGATCCCCTTGGACTCTTTTTACGGATGCTTTCAAGCCGATGGCTCGAAATCCATTTTTCACGGTATTTTCCCACCTAGATGAATGCTTCAAACTAGTGGCTCGAAGTCCGTTGATTGGGTTCAAATAAATAATACTTACCTCCGCAATCATCTCCGTCCCCCTAGTGCATCCACTAGGGGTAGGAATCATCTTGAGAAGCATGCGTTATTCGAACCATAGCTTTATTCATTTAGAAAGGTGTTTACAACTTATTACAAGGAGCCCCTAAGTGAAGTATCATTTAAGGTGCTCCGCATGCCATGCATGCTTCAATTCATCACCTTCTAAATTAGCTAATTTAAAAGATTCGGGGCGTCCTGAACGCAGGATGATTTATGGTCCTTCCCATTTATTTCCTAATTTCTCCAGAGCAATAATGCTTTGCAATACTAAATGGCCCGTATTAAGTTTGTTAAGATTTATTTTCGGGTCATACCAAGCCTTCGTCTGATGTTGATACTTTATTAGGTTAGCAACAGCTCAAAGCCTTGTTTCTTTAGTTAAGTCCAGCAATGTCTGTCTTTCATTGTCCAACTCAAGTTCAATGGTGCGGAGGGATCCTCCATTGAGCTCCGTTGGTGTCATGGCTTCATATCCGAATAGTAACTTGAAAGGGGTGAACCCTGTGGACCTTACTTGAGTGGTCTGAATGGACCATAAAATCTTCGGAAGTTCTTCGGTCCATAGCCCCTTCGCTAATCCTACTATTCTTCGATTCAGACCTGATAAGACATTACCATTAGCCTACTCAACGACTCCATTGGATTGGGGATGACAGACAGCTGCAAAGCACATTTGTATACCAAGACCTCGCAGAACTCTCTGAAAGGTTCGACATCGAATTGGGTGCCATTGTCAATTGTCAGCTACCTAGGCACTCTGAATCTGCAAATAATATTTTGCCAAAAATTTTTTTGCACTTTCTTGGAAGTAATAGCGGTGAGGGGTTCGGCTTTGACCCACTTAGAAAAATACTCAATTGCTACCACAACAAATTTTAGGCTGCTCTTTGCCATTGGGAAGGGGCCAATAAGGTCCACCCCCACCCAGTCATTGGTCACACTGGAGTGATAACATGAAGAGGTGTTGGTGGACGATGGCTCCATCTTCCCATCCATTGACAACCCTGGCCAGTGCGAACTAAAGCCTCCGCAT
>JAAALK010000710.1:0-62982 GCA_019279435.1 Zizania palustris | reverse complement strand
GAAGATTACTTCCTCAGTTCGGGCCAACAAACCTTCCCGAAGGTAACTTCCAGGCCTATTTGGCCAAGTGCATCAAGCGGAGGTCCTGCGAAGCCTTGCAAAGGACGAGCCACTGGAAGGAGATGCTTCCTGGAAATGCCAATTGATCGAAGGCTTGAACAAAAATGATGTCTGTCGAACTACCTCCGTCAATCAACACCCTTCGAACTTCAGTGCCCGCAATATCAGCAGTGATAACAAGCGGGTCTGCATGCGGGAACTTAATGCCAGCTGCATCCTCCGCAGAAAGGATATCGGCACATGAGACCACTCCGGCATTGCAGCTGAAGACGACGAAGTCCCAATATGGCCTACTTCCCTGACGTAGTCTCTTTGCTGTCTCTTTGACATGCTTCCGAGGGTACCTCCTCCGGAGATGGGGAGAACTACTCTCTTCCCTCGATCTTGCCCTTCCTATTGCTTCGGAGGTGGCATAACATTGGCCATTGGAGGGTGTCTTGCGGCATCAAAGTTTTCTATCCGCGCCACAGCTTGGACCGGCTCTGGGCGCGCTGCAACTGGAACTCGGTCGGTAGTACCTCGACCCGAAGTTCTTTCTAATACTCTCCTCTTAGAGTAAGTATTGCCTTGCAAGTATCAGTTGCATGGCTTCGATTTTCACCATGGATGCAGCAGAAAAGGGTCTGGCCTTTGCCAGCCGTTTTCCCCTGGCGGCCTCCAGCCGCTGGCCTTGTTCCCCGAAGACTGTGGAGCTCTCTGTGTAAACTTCTGTGGGGGTGCAATATTCAAAACTTCAGAACGAGGGTGCTTTTGCCCTCTTCTCCGATCATATTGAACTTCGAAGACTGGTTCTTGCGGCTGTGCCGAAGTTTTTACATCTACTTTGACTTCTTGCAATATGGATGAAGTAGCTGCAGTTCTTCGGAGCCAACCCTCTTCTGACCTCGCATACTCCTCGAAGTAAGACATCAGCTGAGAGACCGAGGAGATGCTTTTCCGATGAAGCTTATCCAAGAGGCCTTGATGAGTGACGCCTTCTCGAGCTGCATCAACTACCGAAGATGCAGACAACCCCCGGATTTGCGACTTCGTATGAGCGAAGCGCTTAAAATATTGCCTCAATGTCTCTCCGGGGAGCTGTTTCACCTGGAAAAGGCTTCCCGTTGACATGGGGGGCACGAAGGTGCCTTGAAAATTGCTTACAAACTTCTTCTTCAGCTGCCCCCATGAATTAATTGATCCTGGCTTCAAGGACCAGAACCACCTTAACGCCACTCCTTGAAGAGCTAAGGGGAAGCACTTTGCCATGGTGTCTCGAACTCCTCCGCTAGCTTCAATTGCTAGGGCATAAGAACGAACAAACTCTCTGGGATCTTCATCTCCAGCATACTTACAGAGCTTCGAAGTCTTAAACTTCGGATCAAAGCGAACTTTCTGCAGCTCAGGATGCAGCGGAGATTCATTATCGAAGGAGGCGTTCTCCGGGGCTTCGGGATAATCGGGTTTGTCGTCTTTGGGAACATCTGGGATAGTTGGGATGGCTTGAGAGCGAAGCCTGTTCGTAGCTTCTTGTCGCCACCTTGCTACTTCAGCTTGATGGTTGGCCGTTTGAGTGGCCATATCTCCAAGATTGTCTTCATCTCCTCCGGAAGGATCTTCCGGGTCTTGAGAACTAGTAGGATCAGTTCGAAGTGGGATGGAAGGTGGAAGAGGGATTCCAGGTGGTCGAAGTATGGAAGGATTTGGCGGAGAAGCTTCGTATGTTCGAGGGATGGAAAACTCCTTCCGGAGTTTGAGGTGGAGGGAATGTCGAAGGCCCTCCGACTTCAACCGTATCGGATGGTGTCTCTCCGGAGATCCGAGAGGACCTCCGAACAGGGTTACGAGGTGCGCTCCGCTTAGGAGGCATGATGTAAGTTGGTAGAGAATGAAGTTTTTCGGACTAGGTTCCCCACGGATGGCGCCAACTGTTGGCGTAAAAGATTACGCTAACAGGTTTCTGTGGATTAGAAACTAACAAACAGAATGTTTGCTAGGTGAATTGTTCTAAGCCTCCGAAAGGATAATAACTTAGAATGGTTCGAATGTGTGTATTGAATAACTTGTATTCGATCCTTATTACAGGGTGAAATGGGGGGTATTTATAGGTCCAAATATTAAGGAAAAGACCTATTTACCCCTCTATTACAACCGACATAGTGGAAACTATTCAGTACCCTTGATAGGGCTAAAATGGTAAAAAGACTAATCTAATAATATAAAAGATAAATCTTCCATCTTAGCTGGCAATAAAGATCTCGAAAAGCCTTAGTTCGAAGATGTACTCCAAACCAATGCCTATCTTCGTACTTCGAGCCTGACTCAGGGTATCTTCGAAGAGGGACGTCTGGAAACCTTCGAATCCACTATCTGCTTTAATGCGGTTGCAGCAATAACCCCGAAGATGAGATATTTTCCCCCAACAATATCTTTCAACAATTCATAAGCCAAATCGTATTCAATCAACACATACGCCCACTTGCCAATTCTACCACTTAGAATCGGCTTCCGCAACATGTATTTTACGACATCCATTTGGCAAGTGACAACACATGTGCTAGGGAGAAGATAGTGATGCAATTTGGTACATGCATAATAAAGCGATAAACACAAATGATCCACAAACATGTACCTTGTCTCAGCATCCAGAAGTCGACAACTCAAGAAGGTGATGATGTACTCCTTCCCTTCAATGTCCTGGGTCAACACGGGTCCAATCACATTCTCCTCCGCGGTGATATAAAGCCGAAACGGGATCCCGGCCTTTGGCACCCTCAATACCGGCGACGTCGATAAACACTATTTGATTCTCTCAAAGGCGCATTTCTGACTTGGCCCCCAAGTGAACTCGGCTTCATTCTTTAGCTGGAGTATCGGGACAAAAGCATCAATTTTACCAGACAAGTTAGATATAAAGCGTCGCAAATAATTAACCTTGCCTAGCAATTTTGCACATCTTTCTTACATGCCGGCGCTAAACATCCTCTAATTTTATCAAGCCTCTTAGGATCGATCTCAATGCCTCTTTCATGGATCATGAATCCTAAGAACTTGCCTATTGATAGGCCAAAAGCACACTTGAGTGGGTTCATTTCTAATCCATACTGGCGCAATCTGTCGAAGGCGACTCTCAAATCGGCTACATGGTTCCCCATGGCATCCGATTTGACCACAACATCATCTATATAAACCTCTAACATAACTCCTACCAAGTCATGAAAGATTAGGTTCATGGTCCGTTGATATGTGGCGCCAGCATTCTTTAAACCAAACATCATTACTACCCACTCAAACAAGCCGACAAAGCTGGGGCAGCGAAGGCCGTTCTAAAAACGTCCTCTTCGGCCCTGAAGATTTGATTATAACCAGCGTTGCCATCAAGAAAACTTAGTACCTTGTGTCCTGAGACATTGTTGATTAACATGTCGGCTATTGGCATGGGATACTCATCTTTTGGAGTGGCTTTGTTCAAATCCCTAAAGTCGACGCAGATGCGGATCTTGCCACTCTCTTTCTTCTCGACAGGCACGATGTTAGCGACCCATTCCGCGTACCTGCATGGCCTAATAAAACCTACCGCTAATAGACTTTCAACCTCCTTTTTAACTCGGTCATAGATGGCTGAATTGAAGCGGTGCGGTGGTTGTTTATAAGGCCTAAAACCTGGTTTGATGGGGATCCAATGCTCAACAAGCTCTCGGATTAATCCGGGCACCTCGCTGTAGTCCCATGCGAAGCAATCAACATACGATCGAAGCAATTTTATTACTTCGGCCTTTACATCATTATCCAAATTCTGATTTACAAATGTCTGCCTCAGAACACTACCATCTCCTATGTCTACTTGTTCCAAAGTGTCGGCCGACGAGAAGCCTTGACCTAGTTTCTCTATTTCGCTAAAATCTTCAATTTCTTCGGCAATACTGTCTTGAGAAGACCGATATCACGCTACACGAGAGTTTAGCCAATCAAGATTAGCACTAGACATCCTACTATCTTAGACACAACTGAGCCACGCCGATTGGCTTTACAGAAATAGGAACGAACCTACCCTCTGATACGATGACAAAATCGTAATCCGAGAGATCTCGCCCCGACAAACATTATATCTCATCATGGGCGGCGTTACTGGACGCATCGGCCAAGCTAACGTGGGCCAATGAGTCTGCGTGCACTATCTCGACTTCGTCGCAATCCCATTGTATTAGGTGATGTTGCAAGGTAGACGACACACATTGGTTTGCATGGATCCAATCACGCCCAAGCAATACATTATAATTACCTTGTACGTCGACGATGAAGAAAGCGGTGGGTAGCGTCTTGTTCCCTACTGTCAGTTCTAGGGATAGTACACCTTTGGCTTCCGTCGTGTCGCCGTTGAAGTTGTTGAGGGTGACATTGGTCTTCTTCATGTCATCGTCATCTTTGCCGAGCTTCCTTAGAAGGGAGTATGGCATTAGGTTCACGGTGGCGCCGCCATCAACGAGCATCCTTAAGATAGGCTTCCCGTCGATGTGCCCCCTTATTTAGAGAGGTCTCAGGTGACAGCCCGTGTCTTTGGGCTTCTCGAATACGACGTCCCGCGGGCTAAGGTCTAGCTATGCATCCCCGACCTCCTCCTACAGTGGAGCGAACTCAAAAGGCAACATGACGATGCCGATGTCCATCGCCTGAGGAGTGGGCCCCTCGGAGACGGGTGTGTAGTCGTCGTTGAGAAAGTCTTCATCGTCAGAGCTAACAACGGGGGCCGAGTCATCGACCATGACCGGCATAGGTCTCCGGACATTCTTCACAGTGGGCCGAGGACGAATTTCCTCAAAAAATGCGTCCCGTTCCTCCTCGGCCTTCTCTTCTCATATCTCTTGTGCCCGCAAGCACTGCAACCTCATATTTTGTGACTTGGACATCCCTGAGGGCGCCCACGATGGTTGAGGATGGGTGTCGGGTGCCATGGTCTTGCTTCTAGCATTTTTGTCTGAAGGGGACTTGTGTGTATCGGCCTCAGACATCTTGCGCTTTCCATGAGAGATCCCCTGCTCCTGGTCGGTCGGAACGGCCATAGCGGGCCGATTAGACTGGTCTGTGCCAAAAACCACTGTAAGGCCAGTCGGACCGGCCACAGTAGACTGGTCAGATTGGGCTTCGGCCGGGGCCCTGGTCGGGATAGGAGATGCGTCTTTGCGTCATCCCGCTGGGGCACCCTTCGGGATTGGGACCTCCTGGGATCCCACCCTGATGACTATAATCTCTGGGGCATCTTCACGTCCATCCCTTCCGGTGCCATCTTGTGGGATCGGAATAGTGACTAGAGGGGGGGTGAATATGTGCCTCAACACTTTCTCGCGAATGTGATGGCCTAATCAAATCACCCAACGCTCCTCCAAAAAATTACAGAATCAATTTGAAGATCACAGTATACATTCAGAACACAAAACAACTCCAAATAAATTTTTTTGTCTAAATCGTCACTTGAACAGTCGATTTGAAATTGTCGGTGGATGAAACTCCAAAATAGACTTCCTAGATCGACACTTGGTTTGTCGACAGGAGCCTGTCAGTAATTGATCAGTCGACGGAGTTCAGAACTCAGCAGAAACTCAGAGATTCAAATTTTCAATTCATATTCAAAATTGAAATTTCAAACAACTCAGTCAAGGACTTTAGTTTTACTTTTAGTACTCAATACACCAGTTCTGATATTAATCAATTGAGATGTTCATCACAAAGGATAATACAAGACAGTAGAACTTTCACTCAAAGCTGATTACAGATTTCAATTAAACTTTCTATTTCAGAATAGCAAGACAGCAATAAACTGAACTGTCAATTCAACCAAAAATCTGAAACATTAAACTCAGCATTTAACATTAAACAGTGTTTACCAACACAACCAAGACAGACAAGACAGAATCACTCTCTCAATAGATTTGAATCTGAATTGCTGAAATCCGAGGTTGAGTACATCCCAAGAAAAGACACAATTTCAATCAATTTCCACTTGGACATAGCACTGACTAACAGATCTCTGATAAACCAAATAGTCTAAGCAATTCCTGAACAGGCTTACTGAAAACACACTAGATGCAGTAGAAATCAGACAGGGTTAAATTCCTCAATTTACTTCAGCAGCTATCTCCAACAGATTGCAGCAATGAATTTTGTTCCACAAGACAATATGTATACAACAATTAAACAAATCTCCAATAATCTGCAGAATCAATACTGAAAAACTCTGTTGACAAAAATAGAATACTAAAACTGTTTACTCTGAAAGCAATCAGGATGAGTAATCAGTGAAGATAAAGTTCAAAGTTGATGTTAATTTGGATACAACAGAAATTCTATCAATCCTTGAAGATCAGAGAAAACCAATCAAAACAGTACACAGATTCAGACAAGTTGTGGCTAAAAACAGTCTGACAATGAATAGTGTTGCTGAAAACTACAAGAATCTAGGAAGTACAACAGTTGTATCAAGACATCAATTCATCAACAATAAAGAAATTCAGATCAGAGTTTAGACACAATAGATTTTAGCTCTGGTTTCTTGAAACACATGCAAGAAGGAATCTGGTTCTCTCTTCAAAATTTGCTGAACAGATCCTTCATGATCATAAGTTGTGTTGATGTACAGATTTATAGAAACAACAGTAAAGGATATGATTCCAGAACTTAAATCACCAAGAGAAGATATCTAACTATCTAACAATCTTTTCTGCTGTATTTCATCCAATTAATTCACAGAACTTCAAAAGAGATAACAAGAGAAGAACTACACACAAAACAGTTTCACTCTAAACAACTTCAGGATTGATCACTTGAACCGGAGTAAACTGACGAAAAACTTAGTACTAACATCTGTAGCAATCTAGCAATTCATTACATCAACAAATCAAGACATCACCAATTTGCTCTGAGAATCCCTCTCTGCATAATAGTAGTGGCATTGTTTCTCATCTGGGATGGCAGCAAAATCAACAGTGAAAGCTAAAAACTCAGAGGATAAATTCAATCCAAAAGAAACCAGAACAGTAGCATCTGCTGGTTCTATGACACGGTAGCTCGGATTTAATTCAATCACAACTACACTACTGTAGATGGTATGGTGCAACAGCTAACAATCAAGAGCAACTCAAAACAAAGTGAATTTAGACTCCTCAAAATAAAATATCAGATTTCAATTCAGATTTCAAATATCAAGTTCAAAACAGGTTTAAATTTGATTATTACTTCAAAATAATTTGACCATCATTCAATCATGATATTACTCAAAAAATACTCCAAGAACCAGCCATGATGTTGACGAACACTTGAAGAATCAATTCATCAAACATGTAAAGGGCAAGACTAAAACTGAATCAATTTTCAGAGAAACTTTTCAGTGCTGAAGTCCCTAGTTTGAACACCAACAGAAATAAGGAGGAATACCAGAAATCACATGCAACTTTCAAAAATGATCATTCAAATCATGCTCAACAAAAGTTATATAGACATCTAACACAAGTTCTGCACTGGATTTACCAGAAAACGCAGCACAATATCGAATTCAACCACAAACATGAACCAGCGCTGGAAACAGACTTATAGTGAACAAGATTTGCTGAAATTAGTGTGTGTAATCCGAAATCTCCATCTGAGCACTGTTCCTCGTCAAATGATGCTTCAAAATCAAGTTTTCACAGCTATTTTTCATTGGAATATTTTTCTCTCAAGTCCAAAATGGTTCAGCCAACTTGGGGGATAATATCCTACCAACTCATGTTCTAGAAGCCCCCATTTTACACATAGACCCTTAGTAATTTCAGAATTAACAATTCTAAAAATTACCCTATAAAACCTAAAAGTAAAATTACAAATTGAATCTCCTTTTAATATAATTTCAGAGTAGAACCACTCTAAAAATTATACAAGAGGTAACACTACAAAACTGAAAATTTAAACTAATACTAGACACCTATTTATTGAATTAATAAAAACATTTAATGATTCGACGGTTTTCAGCAAAAACCGAAAAAGCCTCTCAACCCTTCGACTCGTGACACCGCTTCGTGACTCCGAGTGCCAGCGAGCCACTTCCGCTCTCGATCCCCTCGAGCCGCCTGAATGTTTGTCCTGGCCTCCCTATCGCAAACCCGGTCGACACACCGTCGTAGTCAGCCGTCCGTCCAAGTCTTGCTCGGTCTCTTCGTGCTCTCTTGAGATCTTCTCCAACTTCGCCCGGCCTCCCTGGTCCTCCGGCATCAAGCTCCCCGCTCGACCCTCGATCACGCACCATCGACAGTCGGTCAACATCTCCTCCCTACACAAACAAGACATGCCAAAACAAGAACGTGACGCACCGCCGAAACCATCGGTAGCCAAACCTCCATTTCACATCGAAACCCTCGATGCACTCAACCAACCTCAACCACTCAACCACTCATACGCTCATCCTTGTCAATCACTCATCATCAAGACCAAAAACCACCCTTGGTTTCTCACATCTCGCGGGGCATAGTTCTGAGGAACCACGGACGGGCGTGTTGACACGAAAACGTGCCCCCGCACTTGGATCAGTTCGGCGATCCAAAAGTTCACGGATACTTAGGGACATGCCTAAGCGTGATGTAGCACTGATTCCGCGTTCCGACTACCCTTAATAGTGAAAAGGGGGGTGGAGTCGCTAGGCAACCAGATTACACAAAATAACCCAATTAGCCAAAAGAGATAGATTAAATAGAATAAAATCAACAAACCAGTCAGAGCCTGTCTGGTTCGAAGTCTGATGCGAAGGGTGCGCCGAAGGGTACCTTCGGCGTCTGGTGCGAAGTACTCCGCTGAAGGGTGCTTCGACGTTCGGACTGATCCGGCCGAAGATAGACTCCGAACTGGATGCGGTAATCACCTCACAACGGGGTTCGGAGTGCGATCTCCGATACAACAATTTATAGAATAGTGACATGAGGGCCACACGCGAGTGCAACTTTGTCTTGGCACGGGGAGTAGTCGTGGCGAAGCCTTTCACGATGAAGTGTGCCGGTGAAGCCTGTTGTCGCAGCCTACGATCCTGTCGAAGGATGTCCTGGGGACCTCCGGAACCGATCTCTCAGCTCCGGACACCTTCGGCGAAGGGGGCTCCGAAAGCACGAATCCTGCAACAGAAGAGTGCGAGGTACCAATTCGGCCTGAGGACCGAATTTTGCTAAGTGTTGCACGGGTAGAGAAGGTAGCAATCTATTACACAGATTAGCGGATACTTCACAGGCGAAGTAACAAGGTGATAGCAACCTATTATGTAGATTAGTGGGGACTTCACGGGCGAAGTACCAAGGCTTACCACTGTTCCGTAGCGGCGGACAGAGGGCTTCCAGGCAAACCCACGAAGAGGTACAGAAAAGTAAAGGTAAAAGTAAATGCAATCAAAGCGTGGCTTTGGTTTGGTTTGAGTTGGGGGGGCGGGGGGCTCTCAACGCCGGCCAGGCCTCTCTATTTATAGAGGGTTTAACTCTAATCTAATCTACTATTTATAGTGGGCTTCGGCCAGGCCCACCGAGGCCTGCTCCTTGGGCCGAAGCTTCGGTATCGTGGGCTTCGGCCAGGCCCATCGATGCTTGCTTCTCGGGCCGAAGCTTCGGTAACGTGTGCTTCGGCCAGGCCCATTGAGGCTTGCTCCTCGGGCTGAAGCTTCGACAGCGTGGGCTCCGGCCAGGCCCGTCGAGGCTTGCTCCTAGGCTGAAGCTTCGACGGCGTGGGCTTCCGAAGCTTCGATAGTGTGGGCCTCCGAAGGCCTCCGAAGCTTCGGCAGCGTGGGTCTCCGAAGGCTTCTTGGCCGAAGCCCATGGGCTGGCTGGAGGCTTTCGGAGCCCACGGCTTGATGGGCTTTGGCCTTGTAGGGCTTCGGACAGACCCTAGACATGTGTATTTTCGGCCCAAATCACCAAAAATTGATATTTTGATAATCTAGCCATTAATGTCATTTTCTGCTATCAACACATGCCACCCTGCCTTTTAGTGAACTAGTGAGCTAAAAGCACAATGAGCTTGAGACGATACTGTTCATATCGGCTTTTCGACACTTTTATGACGTTTGCCACACACTCAGGAAATACCCTTTCAAGTACATACCATTCAAAGCCCTTCGAAACCGCTCTCCCTACATGGATTCCAACACGTATGCGTTGGCAGAAGCGATTTCGGCTATCTTAAAGGGACCTTCCCAACTAGGTGACCATTTGCCGAATTTGGGACTTTTCATGCCTAAAGGCAAAATCGTCTTCCATACCAAGTCTCCTATTTGAAACGATTTTGGTTTAACCTTCTTGTTGTAGGCTCTAGCTACCCTCTTCTTGTCTACCTCTATGGCCTCTAAAGCTCTTAGTCTCTTATCAGTCACTTCCTCTAGATTATCCTTCAGAAGAGCTTCATATTTATTGACCGATAAGTCGTCTTGCTTCAACACTCTTAAGGAGCCAAGATCTACCTCTACAGGCAGAAGTCTCTTACTTCTTTAGAAACAAATGAACTACCTTGATCCGTAGTAAGAGTTTGAGGGATGCCGAATCTATGTATGATTTGTTTTAAAATAAAATCGCGTACCTCATTATGGGTCATGTTCTTGAGAGGTACAGCCTGGTCCATTTGGTGAAGTAATTTGTCGCCATTAACACGAACCGATGCCCTTTTGAGGAAGGAGGGTAGATCTGGCCGATGAAGTCTAAACCCCAACCTCGTAACGGCCATGGCTTGACAATAGGATTGAGTAATGAGGCAGGAGCTAACTGGATGTGCCAAACTTATGACATGCCTCACACCCTCTGTAGTACTTGAAGCAATCTTCAGTCATAGTCGGCCAATAAAAACCCGCTCTATTGAGCATCCAACTCATCTTTTGGGCCGATTGATGAGTGCCGCAAAGCCCCTCATGGACTTCTCTTGTAGCCACATGGGACTGCTCATGGTCTAAACACTTCAATAGCACTCCGTCAATGGTTCGGCGATACAATGTGTCGTCTACCAACACGAATTTGAACGCTTGTCGCCGAACCTTCCGATCAACCCTTTGGCTAGGGTCTTTCAAATACTGGACGATTGGGATTCTCCAATCGCCCTAACAAATTTTAGAGGGCTTCGCTGGTCCACCTTCTGGAAGAACTTCTAAAACACTTACTTCAGGGTGCCCCCCGAGCCATTCCAGCTCCTGCAGAAGCCCGGCCGAAGTGGCCGCTCGGAGTGTGCTGGGCCGAAGCACTTCGGAGGGTTCGAACTCTGGAGAGCCTTCCCCGTCCTAGAGACTTCAGACTATAGGCTTCGGCATGCCGGACCCCTCAGTGGGCGGAGCACTCCGATCCAGGGGCTCCGGCATGCGGTGGCCTTCGGCGACCTGAGGGCTTCGACCCGAAGGGTGCGCCTGTCCAGCATCACTGGCTTCGACAATGAGACCAAACATCGGCTTTTTCAACATAGAAAATTTCCCTCTCCTGACTTGGTAGCCGGATGCTTGCTGAGCCAAATCATTAGCGATTGAATTGGCTTCTCTTGACACGTGAGATATTTTGAAATCATCAAAAGTAGCAACTATGTCTAAGTATTTGTCCAAGTAGCTATTTAGCAGGCCATTAAAACATTGAGCATTCTTGGCTACTTGTTGTACTACTAATAATGAATCACCGTACGCGTGAACATGCTTAGCGCCAGCAAACTCTAATAGTTCAAGACCTAGCAACAAAGCTTCGTACTCGACTTGGTTATTAGTGGAAGGAAACTCTAGTCGGGCTGAGGTTTCAAAGCACATACCATTAGGTGATATGAGAACCACTCCAATACCCTGTCCATTCTTGCAAGCCAAACCATCAAAATAGATTTTCCATGGCACTACTTCAACTAGAGCAACAGCATTACTGCAGCTAGCATCTATGTGATGATCAACTATAAAGTTTGCTACGACTTGGCCTTTCATCGCTCTCAGGGGCTCGTAGGCCAAATCGTACTCAATTAACGCGTAGGCCCATTTTCTGATTCTTCCACTTAGAATTGGCTTCTGTAACATGTGCTTTATAACATCGGTTTGGCAAACAACAACACATGTGGTGGGAAGGAGATAATGGCATAACTTGGTGCACGCGTAATAAAGTGATAAACATAATCGCTCCGCAAACGTGTACCTAGTTTCAGAGTCCAGCAGGCGGAGGCTCAAGAACGTGATGATGTACTCCTTCCCCTCCACCTCCTGGGTTACCACGACTCCAATCATGTTGTCTTCGGCGGCGATGTACAACCGAAACGGAATCCTGGCCTTGGGTGCTCTCACCACGGGTGGCGATGACAAGCACTCCTTGATCTTCTCAAAAGAACTTTGTTGGCTTGCCCCCCAAGCGAACTCGGCTTCATTTTTTAGCCGGAGTATGGGGACAAAGGCATCAACCTTGACGGACAAGTTGGATATAAAACGGCGCAAATAGTTCAACTTACCTAGCAACTTGTGCACATCCTTTTTGCATGCCGGCACTGCAACGTTTCTAATCTTTTCAAGTCTCTTAGGATCGATTTCTATACCCCTTTCATGAATCATGAAACCTAAGAACATACCTGCTGACACACCAAAAGCACACTTGAGTGGGTTCATTTTCAATCCATACTATCGCATCCTATCGAAAGCAACATTCAAATTGGCTAAATGGTTTCCCATAGTGTCCGATTTGACCACGACATCATCGATGTAAACTTCTAACATGACTCCTAACAAGTCATGAAAGATCAAGTTCATAGCGCGCTGATATGTGGCGCCAGCATTTTTCAAACAAAAAGTCATGACGACCCATTCGAACAAACCGATAAAACTAGGGCATCGAAAGGCAGTCTTATAGATGTCCTCTTCGGCGATAAAGATTTGATTATAACCAGCATTGCCATCAAGAAAATTTAGTACCTTATGTCCCGAGGCGCGTTGATCAGCATGTCGGCTATTGGCATTGGATACTCGTCATTTGGAGTTGCTCTGTTTAGATCCCTGAAATAAATGCATACTCGTATCTTGCCGCTCCCTTTCTTCTCGACAGGTACAATGTTAGCAACCCATTTCGCGTACCTGCATGGCCTAATAAATTCAGCCTTAAGTAGCCATTCCACTTCCTCCTTAACTCGGTCATAGACAGCCGAATTAAAGCGGTGGGGAGGCTGTTTATAAGGCCTAAACCCAGACTTGATGGGCAGCCGATGCTCCACGAGCTTGCGGCTTAGTCCTGGCATCTCGCTATATTCCCATGCGAAACAATCGACACATGACCGAAGTAACTTTATTACTTCAGCCTTTTCATCGGGCTGTAAATGTTGGTTTACAAAAGTCGGCCTTGGGACACTTCCATTACCTATATCAACTTCCTCCAAGGGATCGGCCGACGCAAAACCTTACCCTAATTTTTCTACTTCGCTAAAGTCCTTGATGGCTTTGGCAATACCGTATTTATGAGATCGATACTGCTCCACTCGAGACATTAGCCAATCTAGATTATCCTTGCTAGACATGACTACTAATACAAAAATAGCTGTGCTACTCTAGCCGGCTTTACAGACACTGGTACAAACCATCCTCTAGATACACTAACAAAGTCATAATCCAAAAGATCTCTACCTGATAGACACTCTACTTTGTTATGGATGGCGTCGACTGATACATCAGCCAATGCTACTTGGGCTAAAGTATCCGTGGGGATGACTTCTATCTCACCGCCGTCCCACTGTATCAGGCACTGGTGTAGAGTAGAAGGGATGCAACAGTTCGCGTGAATCCAGTCGCGCCCGAGTAACACGCTATAATTACCTTGCACGTAGACGACGAAGAATGCTGTCGGCAGCGTCTTGTTGCCAACCGTAAACTCCATAGAGAGTACTCCCTTGGCCTCGAAGCTCTCGCCGCTGAAGCCGTTGAGCATCAAGTTAGTCTTCTTCAGGTCATCTTTGTCCCTGCCAAGTTTCTTCAACAATGAATAAGGCATTAGGTTAACAGTGGCGCCTCCATCGACAAATATCTAGGAAATCGGCTTCCCATCGATGTGGCCTCTAACATAGAGGGGCTTCAGATGGCAAGCCAAGTCCTAGGGCTTCTCGAAGACGGCACTGCGTGGACCGTGGTTCAACTGAGCGACCTCGGCCTCGTCCTGTGGTAGGGCGAACTCGGTAGGCAGCGTGACGATGTTGATGTCCATCACCTGGGGAGCGGGTCCCTCATTGACGGGCGAGTAGTCGTCGTCGAGCATGTCGTCCTCATCATCACTTGGACTAGGGGCCGGGTTGGTTATCTCAACTTGCTTCTCTCTCAACACCTGCTTCGTAGCTAGCTGAGGGCGGATTTCTTCGAAGATAGCATCGCGCTTGGCCTCAGCTACCTTCTCGCGCATTTCCTATGCCCACAGCCTTTGTAGGCGTCTCTTCTGTGACTTGGACATGCTCGGAGGAGCCCATGACGGTTGTGGCTTGGTGCCTGGAGCTACTGTTCGACCCCTGTTAAATCTAGCCGAAGTGTGCCCTTTGGCCTTGGGCACCCTGTGTTCGAAGGGGGCTTCACTGTGAACCCCATCGAACGGATTGGCCTCGTTTGGCCGATCGAACCAAGCTTCGGCGCGGAGCCCGGCCGAAGCATGTGGCTCACCTCCATCAGACCTCGGCGATGAAGTCTTCGAGATTGGAACTTCCTGAGACCCAACTCTGATAGTTATAGCTTCAGACTCTCTGACTTTGGCCTCCGCGTGCTCGCACCCTTCGGCTTCGCTCTGCAGGGTTTGATTCGGAGGTACCACAGACAGTCTGTGGACGATGCCCCCTCCGCTGCGTCTATTGGCCCCTGCCATCCATAATACTCCGAAGGAAAACAAGGCATAGGGTTATTCTGCGGAGGGTACCCTGACCCGGGTATGTTCGGGGCCCAAGGGGTCCCCGCCCAGTCATACGGTTGGGGCATAAGAGGCGCTAGCTGCCTTGGCCACTACGAGCCGAACCCGTCACCAGGAGGGGGGTCCAGCCAAGTCGAAGGTTTCTCCGACCACACCAGCGAAGGACCCCACTAGGCCAGAGGTATGTTCGGCTAGTGCGGGCCGAAGCCTCCAATCGGAGAAGTCCACCATGGTGCGGGGTTCGGCCATTGGGGGCCGAAGTTGTCGCATGGGGGACCCGGCCACTGGGGTGCGAAGTTGTCGTGCGGAGAACCCGATCATTGGGGTTCGAAGTTGTTGCACGGGGGGTTCGGCCATTGTGGCTCAGAACCACCGTGCGGAGCACCAGGATGCCTCGGCCCAAAGCCTTCGTGTGGAGGGTTCGCAACCTTTGGTCCGAAGGTACCCTTCGAAGGTTTTGGCCCCTTCGGTTGCTTTAGCTGAGCGCGTGGGCCTACTCCTTTGGCCCTCCTCTGATGTTTGTTCAATAGCATGTTATATGTCACCTTCAGCCTCTTGCGAGCCTTATCTGAAGGGGTATTGATGTTCTGTTTCCACACTCCTACCTCGGGGTTCTTTGGCACGAGTGTGCGAGTACGCGGTTCTCCAATAATCACATCTTTTCCTTTAGCAGACTCGACCTTTTCTGCCCGAATCAAAACCTTTTTCTCGCCGAGGTCGACGGCGTTGACTGGAAAAGGATCTTTATCTAGCTTCATTTTTGGATCATGGTCTATCTTCAATCGTCCTTCGTCTATGGCCAATTGTATATGTCGTCGAAAAACATTGCAATCATTAGTATTGTGAGAATGTGAATCATGCCACTTACAGTATGGATGCATCTTTAATTCGTCGGCAGGTGGGATAACCTGACCCTTAGGTAACCTATGAAGCTGGCTCTTTAAGAGGAAATCAAATATTTTAGGGTTAATTTTTTCTATGCCATTACGATTTTTACGGTTTGCCAAAATGCCATCATTGTGTCACTGCCAGATGGGGGCTGCCACAGTCACTGACAGTGGCATGTAGGCAATTTCTGAAAATTATAATGGCATGTGAGTAATTTTCCCAATATTTTATCACACTTGGTTACATCAAACGAGTACTTGACCTCATTGAGTCGATTCTTTGTGGGGGATGGTCCTAGTTCAGAGCAAGTGACAGGTTTGTTTTTAGCGTTTGTAACCCATTCAGCCGCGTACATGTCAGCCGAATCCTCCTCCTCAGACTCCTCTTCATTAGAGCGTTCCATGACGTGGATTTCGGTCCTAGGGTTGCTAAACATCTTAATAAATTTCTTATCTTTGGTTTGGCCTTCTTGGACCAGAGCCTGCTGTAGAACCTGGTTAACTTCTAAAAAGTTTTGGTTGTCTAACCTTTCTTTATGTTCAGAGCGCAACCTGTTAAAAGCTAATTCCACCAAGTCCCTCTCTGAAATATTAAGACTAAAACATCGGTTTCTAGTATCCCTGAAATGCTTGATATACTCAGAGGCTCTCTCACTAGATTTTTGCTTAACCAATGTCAAATGCGAAAGTCTAAGTTCTGTTTCACCCGTGTAGAAATAATCATGGAATTTCCGCTCTAAATCGTCCCACGTGTGAATGGAATTTGGCGGGAGCGCCGAAAACCAAGTGAAAGTCATGCCGGATAGCGAGAGAGAAAATAGTCTAACCTTGAGGGCATCTATCCCGCTAACCTCTCCACACTGCGCCAAAAACTGACTAAAATGTTGTAGTGTGGTCCTGCTACCCTCGCCATCGAATTTGGTGAACTCGGGGATTCTATAGCCGCGGGGGTAGGGTACTGTATCAAGATGATCGGGGTATGGTTTGCGGTAAACCCTAATCCGTCCCTTGGGCACGAAGCCAGCACACTCCCTAAACAGTGCGCGAACGCGCTCATCTAAATCATCTTGGTAGTTTGTTTGCATGCTCCTCTCGTGTGGGGGCGCGACACGTGGTGGGATATCGGCATGTCGGCCATGCGCTTCTTCCCTACGCGCTATTTGTATAACGTGCTCGTGTCCGGGCGCCTGTGTGTGTGGTGCGGGTAGCACGAGTATTGGCGCAGGTGCTATGTGATATGCAGTGTTAGTTTGTCCATAGGTATAATGATTGGTCTCGGCCATAAGCGGTGAGGCCGGAGACATGTTCGTCGGAGGTGCACTAGCTATAGGAACCGGGGGTGTGGCCTCAGTGAAGCCGAACCTTCCAAGAGTCTCCTCTAGTTGGGAGTTGACTGCCGAATCTAAACGGTTGGCTAGCGAAGCGCTAACGGCTTGATCTACTAATGCGGTTATTTTTTGCTCAATTTCTAAAGAAGATAAACGAGGTGATACTGGTGTTACCTGGACCTGAGCGGGGTCGGGGGTGATGATGTCGCGCTTGACGAAGCCCATGCGTGTCTTGATGTAGCCTCCAAGCATCATGTCATGGAGCGCCTTTAGCCTTGCCTCGATCTCTGCTCGGTCTCCTGCGGGGATATCTTCAAGTGTAGGTGACATTATGTTGCTGTTGTCGATATCTGCGCCTCCTATTGTGTCCATCGGCGGTTTAGGCATAGTAGTCGATGTAGATGTGCTGGCGGCCAATGTAGATGTACTCATTATGTTGGCGTAGCTTATCCCCAGCGGAGTCGCCAAAAAGTGTGTTGACACGAAAACGTGCCCCCACACATGGGTCAGTTCGGCGATCCAAAAGTGCACGAATACTTAGGGACAGGCCTAAGCGTGACGTAGCACCGACGCCGCGTTCCAACTACCCTTAATAGTGATAAGGGGGGTGGAGTCGCCAAGCAACCAGATTACACAAAATAACCCAATTAGCCAAAAGAGATAGATTAAATAGAATAAAATCAACAAACCAGTCGGAGCCCGTCTGGTTCGAAGTCTGATGCGAAGGGTGAGCCGAAGGGTACCTTCGGTGTCTGGTGTGAAGTACTCCGCCGAAGGGTGCTTCGGCGTTCGGACTGATCTGGCCGAAGATAGACTCCGAACAGATTTGGTGCTAAGTGCTCCGCCGAAGGGTACTTCGGCGTTCAGGGTGATCTGATCGAAGGTGAGCTCCGAACAGATCTGGATGCGGTAATCACCTCCGAACAGTGGGGTTCGGAGTGCGATCTCTGATACAGCAATTTATAGAATAGTGACGCAAGGGCCACGTGCGAGTGCAACTTCGTCTTGGCACGGGGAGTAGTCATGGCGAAGCCTGTCACGATGAAGTGTGACGGTGAAGCCTGTTGTCGAAGCCTCTGATCCTGTCAAAGGATGTCCTGGGGACCTCCAGAATGGATCTCTCAGCTCCGGACACCTTCGGCGAAGGGGGCTTTGAAAGCGCGAAGCCAGCAACAGAAGAGTGGAAGGTACCAATTCGGCCTGAGGACCGAATTTTGCTAAGTGTTGCACGGGTAGCGAAGGTAGCAATCTATTACGCAGATCAGTGGATACTTCACAGGCGAAGTAACAAGGCGATAGCAATCTGTTACGTAGATTAACGGGGACTTCACGGGCGAAGTACCAAGGCTTACCACTATTCCATAGCGGCGGACGGAGGGCTTCCAAGCAAACCCATGAAGAGGTACAGGAAAGTAAAGGTAAAAGTAAAGGTACGATCAAAGCATGGCTTTGGTTTGGTTTGAGTTGGGGGGGGCTCTCCACGCCGGCCAGGCCTCTCTATTTATAGAGGGTTTAACTCTAATCTAATCTACTATTAATCCGGCCAGATAGAGATAAAGATTGAGCTGGAAACGCGCCCAACTCTATTTGTGCCGAAGTGGGCTTTTGCCAGGCCCGCCGAGGCCTGCTCCTTGGGTCGAAGCTTCGCTATCATGGGCTTCGGCTAGGCCCATCAAGGCTTGCTCCTTGGGCCGAAGCTTCGGTAATGTGGGCTTCGGCCAGGCCCGTTGAGGCTTGCTCCTCGGGCCGAAGCTTCGACAGCGTGGGCTCCGGCCAGGCCCGTCGAGGCTTGCTATTGGGCCGAAGCTTCGACAGCGTGGGCTTCCGAAGCTTCGGTAGCGTGGGCCTCTGAAGGCTTCCTGGCCGAAGCCCATGGGATGGCTTGAGGCTTTTGGAGCCCACGGCTTGATGGGCTTTGGCCCTATAGGACTTCGGACAGACCCTAGACATGTGTATTTTCAGCCAAAATCACCAAAAATTGATATTTTGATAATCTAGCCATTAATGTCATTTTCTGCTATCAACAAGGCAGTGAAAATAATATTCTCATCCTGCGCCGACCCCTGAACCTGCCACTAGGAAACACTAGAAGGAATGTGAGTGTTAGTAGCTGGACACTACCCGGAGTTCTCCGGCAATGGAGGCCAAATCAGAGCCATCGTCTAGCAGTAGGGTGGTGGCATCGGAGGCTCTAGCAGCCTCACCCACTAGGTGCCAAACCCGTTGGCTTGTTGGAAGCTCAGCCACATCGACGGTACCTTGGACCAGACCAGCGAATGGTCCAGCCAGGCTGGAGGTAAACTAGCCAATGGCGGAGACGAGTCCGGCCACTATAGTCTGAATCCATTTGGAGGCTGTGGCCCACTCGGAGGGGGTGGGTTTGGCCACTGAGGTCCGAACCCTCCTGGAATATGGGGCCAAACCTGATGATTCAGCCACTGAAGTCCAAACCCTGCCGGTGGCTGGGACCAGCTCGGAGGGGGGTTCGACCACTGAGGTCCGAACCCTGTCGGAGGTTGGACCCACTCCGAAGAGGGGTTCAGGCCCCAAGGTCTGAGCTCAACCCTCGCGGGGTTCGGCCTCACGAGGAGGTTTGACCATCCCGGAGCCCGTTGGCGAACACCTCTCCTCTCGGACCTTCGCTGGTGCTTGTCCAAAAGCATCTTGTATGTCACCTTTGGCCTTCTGCGGTGCCTGGCTGAAGACGATGGCTTAATATTTTCTTTCCACACTCCTACCTCCGGATTCTTTGGTACGAGTGTGTGTGCGAGTGTCTCCTATGACGATTGCTTTCCCTTTAGCCGACTCGACCTGCTCTAGCCGAATCAATACCTTCTTTCCCTCGAGCTCAACGTTGTTTATGGGAAAGGGGTCTCTGTCTAATTTCATCTTTGGATTTGCTTCTATTTTCAATCGTCCTTCCTCTATGGCCGATTATACCTGCCGACGAAAAACATTGCAATCATTAGTGTAGTGAGAATGTGAATCATGCCACTTGCAGTAGGGATGCTTTTTTAATCCGTCAGTGGATGGTATGACTTGCCCTTTTGGCAGTCGTAGAAGCTGATTTTTAAGAAGAAAATCGAATATTTTAACGCACTTAGTCACGTCGAATGAATATCTAACTTCGTTAGACTGACTCTTAGAGGGAGATGGCCGTAATTCGGAGCAGGTGACGAGTTTATACTTCGTGCTCCAAGTCCATTTGACCATGTACGTATCAGCCGGATCTTCTTCCTCTTCGGACCCTTCCTCGTCAGAGTGCTCCATAGTGTGGATTTTAGCCCTTGGCTTATTAAAAGTTTTAACGAATTTTATATCTTTGGCTCGACCTTCCTGGACCAGAGCCTATTGCAAGGCTTGGCTAACGTCGGTTTTGATTATCCATACGTTCTTTAATTTCTGCCCGTAGGCCATTGAATGCAAGATCTGCTAGGTCTCTCTCCGATACATTTAGGCTAAAACATTTATTCCTGGTGTCTCTAAAGTGCTTGACATACTCAGGAACACCCTCGCCATATTTTTGTCTAACCACCGTGAGGTGCAATAGCCTAAGTTCGGTCTCGCCTGTGTAGAAATAATCATGAAATCTCTGCTCCAATTGAGCCCATGTCTGGACGGAGTTCGGCGGGAGCGCCGAAAACCAGGTGAATGCGGTGCCGAACAATGATAAGGAAAATAACATGAGTTTCAATGCGTCCGACCCACTGGCTTCACCACATTGTGCTAGAAATTGGCTAATGTGTTCTAATGTGGATTTACTACCCTCGCCATCAAATTTCATGAAATTTGGGACTCTATAACCGCGAGGGTACGGAATGGTGTCAAAGTGGTTCGGATATGGTTTTTGATAAACCCTAGCTCTATCCTGAGGTGTAAAGCAAATGCATTCCCTAAATAGCGCGCGAATACGTTCCTCGATATCATCGTGGTCTAATGCTTGCGCGCGTCTTTCATGTGGTGGCGGGACACGTGGCGCTATATCGGCATGCTCTGGCCTATGGTGCGGTGTGAGAGTGTGCAGTGCGGGTGGTGGCAGAGCTGGTAAGGGCGTAGGCAGCGGTGACACTTGATAATCTAGGTTTGCCTGGCCATAAGCATAACTGTGCGTTTCGGCTGTGGATGACGTAGTCGGAAATATGATGGTTTTTCCAGTATTGCCGTCGGTTCTACTATAAATGTGCTGTGTCGGCGGAATACTAGTTATTGGTGCTGGTGAATCGGCCTCAGTAAAACCGAATCTCCTAAATACTACTGCCACCTGCGAGACAACTACAGGTTCTAGTTTGTAGGCTAGCGAGGTGCTAACTGCCTAATCAATAGACACAGCTATTCTACGGTCGACTTGTGAGGCAGATAAAGGGGGTGATGACGGGCGTACCTGGGTTAGGTGGAGGTTGTCGTGCATGACGAAGCCCAAACGTGTCTTTATGCAATCTTGGAGCATCAGCTCTTCGAGTTCCTTCTTCTTTGCTTCAATCTTTGCTCAGTCTTCCTCAGATATGTCGGCCATGTGGGAGTCATAATGTTGTGGTCGTCGATGTTCGTGCCCCCCATAGTGTTCATCAGCGATGTAGTGGATGTAGACGTAGTAGAGGTACTCGCTACCGATGTAGAGGTAGTAGTCATGTTTGGTGTTGTCCCCAATGTAGTCGCCAAAAAGTGTGTTGACGCAGAAATGTGCCCCCACACTTGGGCCGGTTCGACATAAAAAAGTATCGCAATGGTACCGACGCTGCATTCCAACTACCCTGATAGGGATAAGGGATTTGGAGTCGCTAGGCAATCAGATAAATAATTGATACTTCAATCCAATTTGCCGAAAAGTATTAGTAACAATGTGAATAGTAACAAAATGATCAAAATACCTAGAATCGGCCAATTCAGAGGCCGATTCGGAGTTACAATGAAGATGGTCCGAAGGGTCCCTAGGGCACCTTCGGCCTCAAGTTTGGTCGGACCAGAGGTACGGAGGGGCCTCGGGAGCGTGTCCCGGTGGTAGCTGCGAGGTAGGCTCTGGCGTTCTGACCGGCGAAGCACTCCCGGTCGGACCGGCGGAGCAGGCTTCGACGCGCGCGGGCTCCAGCACGCAAAACTCCGTCGAACGGGGCATCGGCGTGATGCGAGGGGTCCCGGTCGAACCGGCGGAGCACCCTCGGTATGAACGGCCGTTGCCAAAAACAACCTAACGAAGGGACCCAGTCAGACTGGCCCTACGCCGCCGGTCGGACCAGCGATGACAGATCCGATCTACTATGGGTCGGATGGCCTAGCAAACAAGACAATTACTATGCAAAGATAATAGGATATCAAACACAATTTGACGAGAGGGCCAAATTATCGATTATGGCGATAAAAACTGATAAAAAGGATAGCAATCTATTACGTGGATTAAGGGGAGGTTCACAAGCGAACCAGTAAGGGTTACCGTGATTACGGACACGACAAATGGAGGGCTTTCAAGCAAACCCACAAAGATGCGGAAAGTAAAGAAAAGTAAATGTGATTCAAAGCTAGGGCTTTGGATTTCTTGAGATTAGGGGGCCCCTTTAATTGGCCTTGCCCCTAATATTTATAGAGGGTGGGCTGGTTATCCCTGGCTAGACATAGAGTAAGATTTGGGTAAAAATAGCTCGAATCCTCCTCGGATTCATATTATGAACCCTCGCCGGTCTGACCGAGCCCATGGGTCCGGTCTGACCGGACCTGGCCGATTGGACCAGTCTACTATAGCCGGTCAGACCGGCCTTTGCCATCTTTGACACATTTTCGGTCAAAAATGCCATTTTTCAGTATTTCCGTAGTTTGACCATTAATTCCATTTTTTGCTATAAACACATATGATAGTTCCCGTAAGACACATATGTGGGTCCAGTTATGTTCAGTTACAAATACTACAAATCCATCCCCATTTTCATTAAGGACCAACTCATTCAACATATCAACCATCTCTCGACCGTGTAAACACCTTGGTGGTCCTGTTATGACAACATTGTCCTTCTTGAAAGTGTTCCTCTGCAACCTAAATACGTGATTCATGAGAAAAAAACATCTGTGACAATCAAAGTAACAAATCTTCCCCTCGAAGTTAAGACGGAAACAATCTATGTCCTTACCACATATTGGACATGTCAGCCTTACATGACAACTCCAACCAGAAAAAATATTGCATGTCATACAATCACGGACCGACCATAGATACAAAACTTGAAGATTGAATTTTTTCTTCTCGTCATAGTCATATGCTTCAACTCCTTTTCACAATTGTTTCAACTCTTCAATTAAGGGCTTTAACATCACGTTGAGGCATGTTCCAAGATGCTTTGGACCAGGTATATTGAGACACATGAAAATAAATTCATATTTTATGCAAAGTGAAGGTGGGAGATTGTATGGAATAGCAAAGACATGACAATAAGAGTACGATGACGTGGTTACATTGAATGATGTGAATCCATTTGTTGCCAACCTGATGCGAACATTCATCTTATCCCTAGCGAAGTCTGCGTCTAAATCATCTAGAGCCTTCCATGCCTCACCATCAGATGGGTCCATCATCACTTGGTCGTTCTCACGTACACCTTCCTTATGCCATTTCATATGCCTAGCGGTTTTCTTTGAGACAAACAATCGTTTCACCCGAGGTGTAAGAGGCATGTAACGAAGTTGCTTATGAGCAGCCTCTATCGTCACCTTTTCACCGTCTTCATTTATGACCTCAGCGAACCTGGATTTACCATATTTTATGAACTTCATATCATTCTTATGTTCTTTCTAGAAAAGTATGCAGTTATCTTGGCAGACATCAATCTTTTCATACTCTATACCGAGAGTAGAAGCATTTTTTTGACTAGTACATGTCTTTCGGCATCTTATGGTTTATATGAACGGCATCACCGATCAAGTTCACGAGCTCCTTGTAATAATTGTTGGAGAATGCAATCTTCGACTTATTGGCCATAAGATAGGTCATGAAACAGAGGACACTTATTGTGGTGTGCTGATGCAACGAATTTTCTGAAGCTCTAAGGATGTCTCAAAACTTTTGAACCTACGGTGTAGGAGGATCCTCAAGGTTTGTTTCAAACACTGGTCATATATCATCAAGCATCTCATCCATCCTATCACCAGTTATGCTATCATCTTTTTCCACTACTAATACAATTTTTGATGAATTGTCTCACCATGGTGCACCCATACTTCATGCATGGGCACCTCGCACCACTTTCCTTTGTCAATGTGAATTCACGGTCAATAAATTTCTCAGTGTTGACCATCCACTCCTTCGAGGGAGCTCACTTCTATTCCAACCACTATACATCCATTGATAGTATTAAACCATTCTAGAGGCAAAACATTCATTCAATCGAGCATGCATCATAATTACTAGAAAAGTGTCATGTATTCAGCCTCGCCATCTATGGCCGAGACATTAGTTTATACTATCGGTCAGACCATCCCTCTGGCCGGTCAGACTAACTCATGCTAGACTATGCCACCGACAACCGTCGGTCCAACCGGCCTCTAGCTCGGTCAGACCGGCATGTGCCATCCCATGACACAGGGCGTATACTTGGTTCACCCACGCCTATTACCATGGTCAGTCAGACCGGCTACATGGCCAGCCCGACCGGCCCCTGCACATTTGGTTAGACCGGCCCTATGGCCGGTTAGACCGCACCCGTAGTATTTTATGTACCACCTCTGCCAGCATCTGCGCTACCTCTAGCCACGCTACCAACCCATCCTGGTCCCGCACACCCGCATAGGCTAGATAACACTGCGTATCACGAGCCGCCATGAGAGGAGGGCAATCGAGGGGAGCAATACGGCCGACACGCCGATATATCACCACTTGTTGTGCCCCCACATGAAAGGCACGTGCATGAGAGGTGGAGATGATATAGATGAGTGTATTGACACGATTTTTAGAGAGTGCATGGGTTTCACATCCTAGAATCGGACTAGGGTTTACTACAAGCCATACCCCGACCATTATGACACAATCCCATATCCTCGCGGTTTTAGGGCTCCTGAGTTCACCAAATTCGACGGCGAGGGTAATAAAACCACTTGGGACAAATAGGTCAGTTTCTAGCATATTGTGGTGAAGCTAGTGGGTCGTATGCCTTTAAACTTATACTGTTCTCCTTGTCGCTATCTTGTACTGCTTTCACTATGTTTTTGGCGGTTCTGTCGAACTCCATTCAGACTTGGGCACAATTAGAGCAAAAATTTTACGATTACTATTACACCAGAGAAATTGAACATTTACTATCACACTTGACATTGATTAAACAACAGTATAATGAGGGCGTCTCTAACTACATTAGGCTATTTAGAGACACCTGTTGATAGCCAAAAATGGCATTAATGGCCAAGTTTGTCAAAATACCAATTTTGGTAATTTGGGCCGAAAATATATAACTCCTGGTACAGGCCGAAGCCCTTGAAGTGCCGAAGGCCCATCTGCATGGAGCTTCAGGGGGCCTTTCAGCGGCCTTCTTCGCAGGCTGGCTTCGGCCCGAAGGCCCTTCGGTGGTCTGCTTCGTTGAAGCTTCGACTTGAGGAGCATCCTTTGTCAAGCTTATCAAAAGCCCACTTTGGGTAGGCTTCAGATGTGAATCTGATAAGGATTCAGGTTGTTTTATCTCTAGTAAAGTCTTATCTGGATTAGGACGAATATTATCAGATTAGAGTTAGAGATAGGAAGACTAGCCCCTAAAAATACAGGGTGAGGCCGGTTCATAGGACCCTCCAACACAGATCAACTCTTCAAACCCTAGTTTGAACCGTACCCTTACTTTTATTTACTTTCCGCATTAGATCAGTACACCTTCATTGGTTTGCGCTGGAATCCCTCCGTCGGCCACACAGTAATTGTGGTAAGCCTTGTTGGTTCTCTTGTGAATCATCCGTTAATCTACGTAACAGATTGCTATCACCTTGTTGGATCACTTGTGAACCATTCATTAATCTACGTAACAGATTGCTACCCTTCGTTTTATCTGTTTCCTATGGATACACTTGATAATTCGGTCTCCAGGCCGAATTGGCACTTGATTTTCATTTTGCTGCACGATTCACGTTCGGGGCCCCCTTTGCCAAAGGTTTCCCAAGCTAGGAAGCTGGTTTCGAAGGCTGCTAGAACTCCCCTCGACAAGTCTTCGCTTTGTCCGTGCCGAATCCATAACGCTGTTGACGGTCTGGTCAAGTCCCGCACGCTGGAGCCACTTCGCATCGGAGTTGCTACGCACTGGAGTCACGCCAAAACCCTCCGCTTTGAGCTTCGTCACACCAGAACGCTCCACATAGGAATTCGTCGTGCCAGCGCCCCGCGTTTGATTTTTTTCTGTTAGAGGCTTTGCGTTGAACCCTGTCATTCGGAGGTGATTTCACACCGCGATCTGTTTGGAGCCTGTCTTTGGCCAGATCGATCCGAACGCCGAAGGTTACCTTCGGTGCATACTTCGCACCACACACCGAAGGCCCCTTCGGTGACCCTTCACACGGTACACTCCGAATAAATCAGGTTCCGTTCAACCAATTGGTTTATTTTATCTATACATTTCAGATAATTGGATTATTTTGTGTAATATGATTACCTGACGACTCCAACCCCCTTTCTACTGTTAAGGGTAGTCGGAACGTGACGTCAGTATTGTGTTACACTTAGGCTTATCCCTAAGTATCCACACGCTTTTGGATCGTCGAACCGGCCCATGTGCGGGGCACATTTTCGTGTCAACACACTTTTTGGTGACTCCGCTGGGGAGAACTACGCCAACATGACAAGCACATCTACATCGGCAGCAAGTACCTCTATGACGACTACTGTGTCTATAACGCTGATGGATCTCATGGGGGTCGCAGAGATCGAAAACCACAACATCATGATGCCCACCCTGGCAGATATCCCCGAGGAAGGTCGGGCAGAGATCGAGGCAAAGATGAAAGAGCTCCAAGATTTCATGCTCAGGAGCTACGTTAAGACACGTGCAGGCTTCATCAAGCATGACATTAACATCCTCGACCTCACCCGGACTAAGGTAACACCAGTGTCGCCTCCTTTATCTTCCTTATAGATTGAGCAAAAAATAGCTGCATCTATGGATCAAGCTATTAGCGCTTCGCTAGCCAACCGCCTAGATTCGACAGATAGCTCTCAGGTAGAGACAACATTTAGAAGGTTCAGCTTTACTAAGGTCGTTCCTCCAACTCCAATCGCTACCGTAGCCCCAGTAAATTGCATTTATAGCACAACTGACGATAGTATTGGCACAGCTATCACGTCTCCGACCACAACATCTATGGCCGAGACAAGTCACTACACTTACGGCCAAGCTAACCCTGCTTATTATGTGCCACCTCCACCGACACCTATGCCAACTTTCCTACACTGCCTGCGTCGCACACTCCTACGCACCCGCATAGACTTGAGCATGTCATATGCCTTGAGCCCGCATGGGAGGAGGAGCCCCACGACTGACACGTCAACATACCACCACGTGTCGGCATGGGAGGATCTGCATGCTATTTAGAGAGTGCACCGGCTTCACACCTTAGGATCTGGCTAGAATTTACCGAAAGCCATACCCCGATCACTTCGATACAGTACCATACCCTCATAGCTATAGAGTCCCTGAATTCACCAAATTCGATGATGAGGGTAACAAGACCACACTAGAGCATGTCAGCCAATTCTTAGCACGGTGTGGAGAAGCTAGCGGGTCGGACACATTAAAACTTAGATTGTTTCTCTTTCACTATCCGACGCTGTTTCACTTTGTTTTCGGCAATTCCACCGAACTCCATCCAAACATGGGCCCAATTAGAACAGAAGTTCCATGACTTTTTTATATAGGCGAGATAGAACTTAGGCATTCACACTTGACATCGGTCAAACAGAAATCTAGCGAGAGTGTCTCTGAGTATGTCAAGTGCTTTAGAGACACCAGAAACTAATGTTTTAGTTTCAATATTTTAGAAAGGGATTTGGCGGATCTAGATTTTAACGAGTTGTGTTCTAAGATTGAAGAAAGGCTAGATAACCAAAACATTTTAGAGGTCATCCAAGTCCTACAGCAGGCTCTGGTCCAAGAAGGCCGAGCTAAGGATAAAAAATTCATTAAAACATTTAACAGACCTAGAGCTGAAGTTCACATCATGGAGCACTCCGACGAGGAAGAGTTGAAGGAAGAGGACCATTCGGCCAACATGTATGTGGCCGAATGGGCTTGGAACACTAAGAGCAAGCCTGTCACTTGTTCTGAGCTACGACTGTCTCCCATTAAGAGTCTGCCCAGCGAAGTTAAATACTCGTTTGATGTGACTAAATGCGATAAAATATTTTATATCCTCTTGAAGAGATAGCTTCTCAGGTTGGCCAAGGGCTAGGTCATCCCGACCACCGATGAACTCAAGAAGCTCCTGTTGGGGGAAAATAGTTCATCCTCAGGATCTTCAAGATTCCAAGACTAAGACAAATCATAATCTCCAAGTCCAAGACTTGTCTCCAGACTAGAAGGGTTAAAGTCAGAGGGTCCATCCATACTCCGGTCCAAAGAGACCATCCGAAGTGGAAAACAACCAGAAGGATGAGACGTCTACTTTATCTACCTCCTTCGAACATACTTTACCATATTAGCCCTATTCGGGGTACCGAAATAATCTCCACTATGTCGGTTGTAATTGAGGGGTAAAAAGATCTTTTCCTTAGAGTTTTTACCTATAAATACCCCCTTATCATCCTGTAATAGGCATCGAATATTCAGTTATTCAATACACAACTTCGAACTACTTCGAGCTATTATCCTATTCGGTGGCTTGAGATAGTCCGCTTTCACAAACACTTCGTTTGTTAGTTCTTATCTTTAAAGAACCTGTTAGCATAATCTATTACGCCAATAGTTGGCGCCCTTAGTGGGGAACCTAGTTCTAAAAGCTAGTTCTCTGCCACTACCTGTAATTCGAAGAGCACTTGCGGAGGGAGTTTCGGAGACTCAAGATTCCGCGCCTTCCTTAGTCGTTCGAAGTCTTTGGTTTTTAGACCATAGCTTCGTAAGTCATAACTCCCAAGTGGAGTCTAGCCACCGATCCTCCCCGAAGGTCCCCTCGGACCCACGGTGCAGGACTTTCAGTCGTTCCCCAAACTCCCAAAGTGGTCATTAGACCTCGAGCAGCCAGAGTCCCTCGGGAAGCTCCGTCTATACTTCGAACAGATTAAGTTAGTTATCAAGATTCGGAGGACACCTCCAGAGGAAGCGAAGATCTTCCTGAGGATGTGGCTGCCCAGGTAGCGCACCTTCAGGCAGAAGTAGCAAGATGGAGGCAGGAGGCTGCGGATAGGCTTCGCCCTCAAGCCATCCCTCCTGCTTTAGAAGTGCATCAAGATGGTGACCTGAATGATTATCCCGAAGCCCCTCAAGTCCAAGAAGATGCCGAGAATGCCTCCTTCGATAATCAATCCCCGCTGCATCTGGACTTGCAGAAGGTGCACTTCGATCCTAGGTTGAGAGCCTCGAAGCTACACATGTACTCCGGAGGGGTCCGATCCTGGAGAATTTTCTCGCTCTTACGCCCTTGCAATAGAAGCTAGCGGAGGGGTCCAGAATATAATGGCAAAATGTTTCCCCCTCGCGTTGGAAGGTGTGACCCTTTGTTGGTTCTGGTCTCTAAACCAGGATCAATCAAGTCATGGGTACAATTAAAAAGGAAATTCGTGAGTAATTTCTAGGGGATGTTCGTAGCCCCAATGTCTACTGGGAGCCTTTTTCAGGTGAAGTAGCAGGCAGGAGAAACCCTTTGAGAGTACTTCACATGATTCGCCCATACCAAGTCCTAGATAAAAGGATTGTCTACATCTTCGGTGGTGGATGCGGCGCGCGAAGGGGTTTTGACTCCTGACCTTCTCAGCAAACTTCACCGGAAGCCAGTGTATTCAGTAGTGCAACTAATGGCATACTTCGAACAGTATGCCATGGCAGAAAAAGGCTTCCTCCGAAGAACTGTGGTGCTCATGCCAGTCCTACCTCGAGAAGTCAAGGTGGACCCAGAAGCTCCGATTCCTCCGCAGGCCCCCAGCGATAATCGCCCTAATGATCACAGAAGGGGAAAGAAACACTTCCACTCCGAAGTATTGAATATTGCCCCTTCCGCTCTGAAGGCGTCTTTCAACTATCAACAGGCTCAAGGTAATAAGGCTAGTACTTCTAAGCCACAAGAAAAACCGGCTGCTCGGGGCGAGGCTCTGTTTTGTTGTGTGCATGGTGAAAATAGAAGCCATGCAACGAAAGACTGTAAGTATATCTCTGCAAGGCGAGTACCTCAGGAGAAGTTTAGGGCGAGGCACTACAGATCGAGCTCCTCCAACAACACAATTGGAGCCTATACAGGCTGTTGGGCGGGCCGACAATCTTAAAGCACCAATGCAGCTTCTGGTGGCAAACATTATTCCACCACCAAAGCAAGAGGACCCTCAAGATCGCAGTAAACGAGTGGTCCTACCCATCTCTGAAGGGGAGACCCTTGGAAATATGTCGAAGCGTCAGCGAAGGGATTATGTTCGCGAAGTAGGGCATATAAGGACTTCGAACTCAGCTGTAGAAATGCCCGAGTGGTCCCATGTACCCATTTCATTTTCTGCCCATGATGCTGTACGGGTGAAATTCCCCCATGCTGACCTCCTTGTCATTTCAGCTTACATAGCAGGATTCGAAGTCCGAAGGATATTAGTGGACGGTGGAAGCTCCGCTGATATACTCTTCGTCCAAGCCTACGATCAAATGTGTATTCCCTGAAGGCACTTTCTTCCTATAGCCCGCCCACTCCAAGGCTTTGCAGGTCCTCCTCTCAATGCCCTCGACCAAAGAGGCCTCGAGGTTGCCTTCGGTGAGGGTCCCCTGGCTAGAGTTGAAGAAGTCATCTTCGACGTCGTCGATGACCCGTACGCCTACAACACAATTTTCAGGAGAGGAATGCTGAACCAATTCAGAGCTGTGGCACATAACAATTATCTATGTCTCAAGATGCCCACGTACGGTGGAGTTCTTACAATTTCAGGAGACCAAGCCATATCTCGGAGAGCAGAATATGGCCACAACCCACCTCTTGATCCTCGGCAAGTAAACAATGTGTTGGAGCACTCGGAGGAAACTTTGGGGTCCTCAGACCCTTTGAAGAGCCCTTCCTTCAAGCCAAGCCCAGAAGGTGATGTAATCACGAAGATGATTCTCAAAGAAGGCAAAGAATATCCAATTCAATTTGGTAAAGGGCTACCTTTAGAAATATCTACTTCGCTAGAAGTAGTTCGAGAAAATTTACATATATTCGCTTGTTCCGACGAAGATATCCCTAGAGTTGACCGGAGCATTATTGAGCATAGTTTACTCGTCAACCCTAAGGATCGTCCAATTCTCCAGGGGCTCCGCAAATTGTCAACCAAAAGAGTAGACCTTGCTAAAGCGGAGGTAGAAAAGTTGCTGAGAGCTGGAATCATCAGGGAGGTAGACCACACGGAGTTGTTGGCTAACCCCGTTGTTGGGGGGAAATACTTCATCCCCAGGATCTTCAAGATTACGAGACAAAGACAACTCATAAGCTCCAAGTCCAAGACTAGTCTCCGAACTGACGAAGGGTTAAAGCCGAAGGGTCCGTCTAGACTCCAGTCCGAAGACTTCACCACCACAATGGAAAACCGACAGAAGGATGGGACGTCTACCTTATCTACCTCCTTTGAACATACTTTACCATTTTAGCCCTATTCAGCGTACCGAAATAGTTTCCACTATGTCGGTTGTAATTGAGGGGTAAAAAGGTCTTTTCCTTAGAGTTTTTACCTATAAATACCCCCGTTCCCATCCTATAATAGGCATCGAATATTCAGATATTCAATACACAACTTTGAACTCCACGCACCCTTCGGTAAGGAGCTTCAAAGTGCAATTCGAAGGCCTTTCCTCACCTTCCTCAATCGTTCGAAGCCTCCGGTCTTCGTACCTTAGCTTCGTCAGTCATGCCTCCCAAGCGGAGCCTAACCACCGATCCTCCCTGAAGGTCCCCTCGGACCCACGGTACAGGACCCATAGGCATTCCACAAACTCCCGAAGTGGTCGTTAGACCTCGAGCAGCTAGAGTCCCTCAGGCAGCTCCTTCGGTGCTTTGAACTGATTATGCTAGTTCCCAAGACCCAGAGGACCCCTCCGGAGGAAGCGAAGACCTTCCTGAGGATGTGGCTGCCTAGCTAGCACAACTTCAGGAGGAAGTAGCAATATGGAGGCAAGAGACTACTGACAGGCTTCATCCTCAAGCCATTCCTCCTGCTTCGGAAGTGCCAAGATGGCGATCCTGATGATTATCCCGAAGCACCTCGAGTCCCAGAAGATGCCGAGAATGCATCCTTTGACAATGAATCCCTGCTACATCCGGACTTGCAGAAGGTGCCCTTCGATCCCAGGTTCAAAGCGTCGAAGTTGCACAAGTACTCCAGAGGGTCCGACCCCGGAGAATTCACTCGTTCTTATGCCCTTGCAATAGAAGCCAGCGGAGGGGTGCAGAATACCATGGCAAAATGTTTCCCCCTCACGTTGGAAGTTGTGGCCCTCCGTTGGTTCTAGTCTCTAAAGCCCAGATCAATCAAGTCATGGGAGCAGCTAAAAAGGAAATTCGTGAGTAATTTCGAGGGGACATTCATAGCCTCGATTTCTACTAGAAGCCTTTTCCAGGTGAAGCAGCAAGCAGGAGAGACCCTTCAGGAATACTTCACACGCTTCGCCCACACCAAGTCCAAGATAAAAGGCTTGTCAACCTCTTCGGTAGTGGACACAGCGCGTGAAGGGGTGTTGAACCCCGACCTCCTCAGCAAACTTCACCAGAATCTGGTGTCATCCATAGCACAACTAATGGCATACTTTGAACAGTATACCAAGGCAAAAGAAGTCTGCCTCTGAAGAACTGTGGTTCCTGCACCAGACCTCCTTCGAGAAGTGAAGCCGGAGCCAGAAGTCTCGATTCCTCCGCAAGCCCCCTTCGATAATCGCCCTAACGATCATAGAAGGGGAAAGAAGCACTTCCACTCTAAGGTATTAAATATTGCCCCCTATGCCCCGCAGATGCCTTTCAACTATCAACAGTCGCAAGTTAACAAGGCTAGTACCTCGAAGCCACAAGAAAAGCTGACTGGCAGGCGCTAGACCCTCTTTTGTGACGTACATGGTGAATACAGAAGCCATGAGACAAAAGACTGTAAGTCTATACTAACTCTTCGAGGCGAGTACTTAGGAAGAAACTCAGGTGAGGTGCTACAGATCAAGCCCCTCCGGCAATACGTTCAGAGCCTGTGCAAGCTGTGGGCCAGGTCGGCAATCCTGAAGCACCGATGTAGCTCCCGGTGGCCAACATTATGAAACCACCGAAGCAAGAGGACCCCCAAGATTGCGTCAAGCGAGTGGTCCTACCCATCTCCGAAGGGGGGGACCCTTAGTAATATGTCAAAGTGGCAGTGAAGGGACTATGTTCGCGAAGTAGGGCATATAGGGACTTCGAACTCAGCTACAGAAATGCCCGAGTGGTTCCATGTAAATATTTCTTGTTCTGCCCATGATGCTGCAGGGGTGAAATTCCCCCATGCTGACCCCCTTATCGTTTCAGCTGACATAGCAGGAGTTGAAGTCCAAAGGATATTGGTGGACGGAGGAAGCTCTGCTGATATACTCTTTGTCAAGGCCTTCGACCAGATGTGCATTCCCCGAAGGCACTTGCTTCCGGCAGCCCACCCACTCCAAGGTTTCATAGGTCCTCCTCTCGATGCCCTCGACCAGATAGGCCTCGAGGTTGCCTTCGGAGAGGGGCCCTTGGCTAGAGTCGAGGAAGTTATCTTCGATGTCGTAGATGCCCCGTATGCCTACAACGCAATCTTCGGGAGGGTAATGCTGAATAGATTTGGAGTTGTGGCACATCATAACTATCTATGTCTCAAGATGCTCATGCAAGGTGGAGTTCTTACTGTTTCAAGAGACCAAGCAGCATCTCTGAGAGTGGAGTATGGCCATGGTCCACCTCTGGATCCTCGACAAGTAAATAGTGTGCTGGAGCACTCAGAGAAAACTTCGGGGTCCTTAGACACCTCGAAGGGCCCTTCCCTAAAGCCAAGCCCAGAAGGTGATGTGATCTCAAAGATGATCCTTAAAGAAGGAAAAGAATATCCAATCCAATTTGGCAAGGGGCTACCTTCAGAAATATCTACTTCATTGGAGGAAGTAGTTAGAGAAAATTTAGATATCTTCGCTTGGTCCAACGAAGATATCTCCGAAGTTGACTGGTGCATCATTGAGCATAGTTTACTCGTCAACCCTAAGGCTCAACCAATTCGCCATAGGGGTGAGGACGGTTCATAATAAATCTCTGCAGGTCAACTCAAAACCCTAGTTTTGAATCATACCTTTGCTTTTCATCTACTTTTGCACCTTAGTTCAGTCCATCTTCGTGGGTTTAGAGAAATTGAAAGACTGACAAATGAAGTGTTTGCTTATGAGAACTATTCCAAGCATCCGAATTGGATAATAGCTTGAGATAGTTCAAAGTGTGTATTGAATATCTCAATATTCGATACCCCATACAGAGCGAAGAGTATTTATAGACGGAATAAATTAGGAAAAGACTCCTTTACCCTTTAACTACAACCGACTTAGAAGATAATGTTTAATACTATTTGTAGGGTTAAAAGGGTAAAAGACTAGTCTAATCAGTGATAAAATAATCCTTCTGTCCTTGCTAGTAGTACCCCTTCTGGTAAAGAGGCTCCGGGATTCTTCATCACACCGAAGCCTTGACAGAGGATTTCATTGTAGAAGGCTCCAAATATAGCGGAGCCTTGATGCTTTTAGGACCTTCAGAGACCAAAGCTTTTGACTTTGTTTCTTCTGATTATGTTAATGTTGAGGTTTCCTTAATCTCCAGAGGATGAAATATTTTACCCCAATAGTAGCCCCTTGAATACTTCTCTCTGAATTGCCTGTGTAGTGAAGAGGGTAGTATACGCAAGAAATAATTTCATGTCTAAAGTTTGGAAAAAAGAAGTCTGAGAGCCCTTACAACCATTAGAATAATATCTTTGGAGGTAAAGGATCTCTGGACCCAAAACCTGTTGGGAGTCGTCCGAAGAAGTGGCTTCATAATCGAAGTTCTTTTGGAGCCAAACTAGCCATTAGATCTTAGAGCCGTTAGACCCAAATTAGAGTTGTTACTCTTTGAGAAGGCTAATGGTCGCACGATCTCACGGCCATTGCAAATCTTCATTGAGATGACCCTTCATGTCATAACGGCGTCGAAACCGAAACAAAGAAAACCAAACGTAGCTCCGTAACATACAGTACAAGGGACTTTAGGGGTTATAAAAGGAAGAGTAAAAGTGATTTTTAGACACTTTAACAACTACTTCTGTAGACTTTGTTTCTTCTTCCTGAGCGCACATTTCTAGTTTCCTAGCTTTCTCCAATGGCAAAAACCAGCAACAAAGTTCCTGCGCCAGTTTCGGCTTTGGCCCGGCAGCAAGCGAATGCGGCGGCAGCGGCGGTGGGGCCTTCATAGAATCCTCGACCCACTGTTCCTCATGATCTCCAACCAGTGTCCGCCAATTATACGGACCAGTCATATAGCTTGGGGGCATTGACCTGCTCGAAGACGTTGATCGTCGCAGTGGTGGCCAGGAAGTTGGGGCCCGGAGTGAAGGTGCGATCCCCGTGGAAAGAGGTTATTCTAGTGCCGCGGGTGGGAGAGGTCGTAGTATTTGAAGCCTTATTCTAAGCCGGACTTGGGCTCCCAGCGGTGGACTTCTTGGCGGAGGTACTAGATTTATTCCATGTAATGCTCCCCCAACTTTCCCCAAACGCAATTGCTCGTTTGGCCATCTTTGAATGGGCCATGCAGGCCGAAGGGTGTGCGGGGAGGGTAGAGATCTTCGCTGCTCTCCACAAGGCCTTGTGTCAGCTGAAGACGTACACCGGACCAGGAGGGGAGAAGATGGTGGTGTCCTTCGAAGCATAAACTTTCAACTTCGCAATGAGTTCCAAAACCGATTTCCAGCGAAGGCCATCAACAACCGGTGGTAGTCCGACTGGATCCTCCGCTGGTTCTATGGGGAGGTGGGGATGACCTATGCCTTGGCGGGGACCCTAGAGGAGATCTTGTACTGGCGGGGCCCCTAATCCAAGCCAACTTTATGTATGCCTTGGATTGTTGTACTCCGTAAGTCGACGAATGAGCATGCCTGACTTAGCGGAGGAATTCATTGGGCATTGAATTCCTCCCCTAATGGCCGCTTGGCCAATTCACATCGAAGAGAACCCGAAGGGGGGACTTCGAGAAATCCCTTCGAACTCCGTAGGTAAGCTTTCTCCATATCCTGCATCAAGGTGTTCCATACCCAAATATCAATTTAATTTCAATTAATTAATTGGATGATATCCTATCTTTCAGCTCCGTGCATGACTTGGTCTCTAGAGCAAATTGTCCGAGCTGCGGAGAAGGTCCTCAGAGCCCCTACTCTAGTAGAAAAGGAGTGGAGGGTGAAGCTGGTAGGGACTTGGGAGCGATTCAACTGGGATGGAGTGTACTCGTAGTTGAGCCCCCAACCCTTCCAGACTAGTCCGCAATAGATCAGGCTTAGAGGAAGAGGAAGGCTTAGACCAGGACTTCTAGCTCGGTGAAGACACTAGTGAAGAAAGTGACCCGCAAGATGAAGGCTCATGCTCCTTCAAAATCACATGTTTCATCGCTGGAGCAATCCAAAGGTGAAGACGACGGGGACATATAGATGGCGGAGGAGTTTGAAGCACTTCTTGCGGAGGATTAAGGGTCTCGGATTGAAACCAAGACCTTCATCCAGGATGGTGCGGAGGTGTTGCCATCCGAAGATGGGGGCGAACCTAGGAAGGTGGATGCCGAAATTGCTCCATCAGGCAGGGCAGATGCCCCAATTTTGGATCAAGGCAGAGTTGAGGGGGGAAAGGGTTCAGACCCTAGATGCGGAGTCCTCATCTTTGGACGAAGTGGCGTTGCTGTAGCCGAGAAAACTCTAGCAGCTATTGCTTCGGTTCGATCTTCGGAGTCAGAGGAAGACTTTGATTGGATATTTGAGCCTCCGAGCAGTCCTGTGCTCGTCCGACAATTAGGTGTCGTAGGTATATCTTGATCGAAGCTTGTTTCACTTTCTTTTACCTACAACATTTAAATAATAGCATATACCTTTGAATTCACAGAATCAGCTCTGGTGGAGTTGGCCCTGGCTAAGGTGGTGGTCTTGGAGCTTGAGACAGCTTCGGCGTCATTGCCAACTTTGGCGCAGGAGACAACTTCAGCACTAGAAGTGGCTCCGATGCAAGAGTCAATTTCGGCAAAGGAGACGGCTCCGAAGTAGGTGGCAAGACCTGGAAAGGGCAAAGGTAAATCTTTGACGATGCCTGCTCCTGTAACTGGGTGGACTCCATCAGAGTCGACTGATGGAGGCCAGTCGATAGAGTCTTTAGAAGATGCTTCTCTTCACTTTGGCCCATCTCCCACCGACGACGATCGGAGTGCCTTAACGAGGCTCTCCCTCCTGGCCCCTTTTCTCGAAAGGAGGATGAGAAACCAAGGGTGGTTTCGGTGTTGTGATGAGTGATTGACAGGTTTTTACCCTCTGTTCGAAGGGTACCTCCGAAGGGGCTTCGGAGGTGGTACCTCCGAAGGGTGTTCGGAGGTGTGTCACCGGAGTGTGTTCGGTGTTTGCTTGCTGCAGCTGTGCAGCGAAGTGTGCCTGTCGGAGGGGTCCGACAGTACGCGATGACAGGGTTCGTACCGATGGCTTCGGTACTTTGGGCGGTACACCGGAGTGTGTGCCGGAGGTTGCTAACCCGGAGAGGTCTCCGGAGTACTGGATACACTTGCTTGCTTGTCTGTGGTGCGCAGGGACTTCGGAGGCAACGGACAGGGTTCGAGCCAGGTGAACCTGGGTCAAGCGGGTGGCTTGATGCCAGGGGAGCAGGGAGCTCCGTCACGGTGGCTGCGAAGGTGGTCCGGGTCGGTCCTCGGGTCGAGGCGCACCAGGTGAAGGCAGAGAGTGCGGAGTGTGGCTCCGGCTGAAGGTACTCCGAGACAAGTCCTCGGAGGTGAGGCACTTCGAAGGTACTCCAAATGGAGTGACTTCGGAGTTGGTGGACCAAGTCCTCTGCGGAGGCAAGGGTTCGAAGTGAGCTCCGGAGGGAGACACTCGAAGGTGGCCCGACGAAGGTCTCAGAAGTCGAGGTGCATCGAAGGCATGGTCCGGGTGAGGCTCGTCGTGGAGTGTGCTCGGGGAGAGGCACTGCGACGGAGTGCTCATGGAATGCTCCATGCGGAGGCCTTTGACGAAGGAGGGACTTCGAAGGGTGGAACTCCGAAGGTGGGGCTTCGGAGTGAGGATGACTTGTGGTGCTTCGGCCATGCATGGCTTCGGTACACGGACGGACGGTGTTCGAGCTGGGAGTAGCTGCGAAGCCGTGATGATCCACTCCGGAGGTGGTGGTGCGAAGGCCCAAGGGCTTTGACGGCTTCGGCTCAAAACCGTCACTGTATCGAAGGACTTCTTCGGCGGAGCGAAGGCCAACAGGCTGCAGGCTTCTCGCCGAAGCTTCCGCACCCCTCGCGTGCGAAGGTAGGTTCCAGAAGTCAACACTGTAAAGGCTGACACTGTCTGTTCTGAAAAAGGCTGACACTGTCCCCTCTGCAGCTGACAGAGAAGCCTCCAAAATAAAGGTGGACTACCTTTTGTACCCCTTAGTTCTGTAGAGACAAATCTGTTGTAAACCCTAGGGGTAAAGTAGTCACTTCCTTAGGATGAAGCCGTGGGCTATAAATATGGGGGCTCGGTAGGTAACATTTAACACTTTGAGCATTTACTGTTGAGCTCCTGTAGCAACACTTCGATTGAATACATCCTGAGTTCATTTTCAGTGTTCCTTGTTCAAGCGGCGAAGCCCTGTTTTTCTTGTGCTTTTTGCTTGAGCTCGCTTTGCATACTTCGCTAGTTTAGTGCACCGAATCCTGTTGAGGCGAAGGTAGTTTTTCGTGCGAGGTGTGCTTTGTCAGTGTGCATTCGCTCTGTGTAACAGGAGGTGTAACCTCGCTGCTTACTAGCGTAGCCCTGACCGAGGCCCGTTTTGCTTCTTGTGTCGAAGCCTTTAGCATAGTCTTTTTGTGTGCGCGTAGACCTTCGCGTACGAAGCCCAGCACCAGTTGCTGTCGCCAAGTACTTGGTCGAAGTCCTCAGAGGGCTGTCCACTCTTGCGAAGGGTGAAGTGCGAAGCCTGCTCGAAGCACCTCGTGTGCGGAGCCTGCACTGACTTAGCAGAGTAGATTTTCGAGGGTTGTTAGTGGAGCGAAGTCTTCTTGGCTTCGAACTTTTGCTCCTGCGAAGCCTGTGTTCGGAGCTGTCGAAGTACCTCCGAACCAGACCTTCGAAGGTTGTGTTCGAAGCCTGTTCCGCAGAAGACAGAACAGAACCGAAGGCTAAGTTTTTAGCCAGAAATTTTAAAAGCTCCCATTCACCCCCCCTCTGGTCGCCGTTTCCGGTCCAACAATTGGTATCAGAGCGGGTTAAGATCACCAGTTGACCTTAACCGGTTTTGTGATCTTTAGGCGACATGGATAGAGGCAGTAAAATTCCTCTGTTCGATGGGACAGATTTTGCATACTGGAAGGTGCGCATGGAGGCTTACTTGTTAAGCCAAGGAAATGCAATTTGGGAGATTGTGGACTCACAATACTCCATCCCTGATACCCGCACCACTCAAACTGAAAAAGATCAGTATATTGCCAACTCGAAGGCAAGGAACATACTGTTCATTGGTTTGAGTCGGAGTGAGTTTGATAGGGTGCAGCACCTTAGGACTGCTAGGGAGATTTGGACAACACTCACTGTCTTTCATGAGGGCTCTGCTCAGATCAAGGCCAGGCGCCAAAGCACCTACAATCAACAGTATCAGCTGTTTGTGCAGGCACCTGGTGAATCTGTAGATGCCATGTTTTCCTCGCTTTGACGCGATAGTGAGTAACTTGCGATCCAACGGGACGCTTGCTTACAGTGATCACGATAGGGCTATCAAGCTTCTCTATGCTCTTGATCGTAGCATATGGGAAGTGAAGATATCCAGCATTGAAGAGTCCACAGGCTATGACACTCTAACCTGTGATGAACTCTTTAGCAAGCTGAAGTCCACAGAGATTGCCAAGGCATCTCTTGCAGTGCATAGAAGCTCTTTGCCACAGCCATTGGCATTGGTTTCTAGCACTAGCCGTGGCACCACTGCAGAACCAAGCACATCAGGCACTTGTGTTCTTGCAGATGGTTTTGCTTTGTCCTCCCTGGTCTCCGTCACAAAGGAGCAGGTGGACACTCTAGCTGATGATGAGCTTGCTCTCATTGCCCGGAGGTTCACCCGCTTTCATCATGAGAGACGGGATCAGAGGAGAAGTGGTTTTAGTGGCTGCTTTGAATGTGGCGACACCTCTCACATTAAGGCAAATTGCCCCAAGGTCAAAAAGAGAGATGAGAGTGAGCGCCCCAAATTCCACAAAAAGGAGAGGAAGCCCTTTGTGAAGGGCAAGCGCGGCAAGATGGCTAAGAAAGTAGCCAAGGCCGCTTCCAGAGCTTTTGTTGCTGCTCTCAGCGACATCGACACATCCTCAACTGAGGAGTCGAGCTCTGAGGAGGAGGAGTCCCCAAGGAAGGAGGACAAGAAGGACAAGAAGGGACGTGACTTCACCGGCCTTTGCTTCATGGCCGACAGCGATCACAGCGGCGATGAGCTAGACTCATCTGAGGCGACAGGTCGAGGCTTGGAGGGCACGTGGATCATGGACTCCGGTTGTTCGCGCCACATGACCGGAGATGCAGCTTGGTTCTCCAGCCTCACCTCAACCAAGCAAAGGGAACATATCACCTTCGGAAACAATCGAAGGAGTAGAGTGAAAGGTAAAGGTGTGGTAAGAATTAATTCAAACTTTACTCTCAAAGATGTTGCTTTGGTTGAGAACCTGGGATACAATTTGCTGTCTGTATCTCAGTTGCTTGATGAGGGCTTCGAAGTGCGATTTCATCGCGATACTTCGCAAGTGCTCAATTCTGATGGCGTTGTGGTGTGTAAGATCTTTAGGGTTGGGAGAGTTTTTGGAGCTGATTTTCAGAGTCGTCTGGTTCTTCTCATTGTCTTGTTGCACATTCGACTTCTGAGCTTTGGAAGTGGCATAGGAGACTAGGGCATATGAGCTTTGAGTTGCTCGCTCGTCTGAGCGCCCTAGGCTTGATCCGAGGATTGCCCAAGCTCAAGTTTGAGAAGAATTTAGTTTGCGCTCCATGTCGACATGGAAAAATGATTGCTGCTTCGCATTCGCCAGTCACCACAGTGATGACTGAACAGCCCGGAGAACTTCTCCACATGGACACTGTAGGTCCTTCTCGGGTTAGTTCTTTAGGTGGCAAGTGGTATGTGCTTGTTATTGTCGACGATTTCTCTCGCTACTCTTGGGTCTTCTTTCTTGCCAGCAAGGATGAAGTGTTTTCACACTTTCGGAGCTTGGCTTTGAGACTGTTCACTGAACTCCCTGGTGCATTGAAATTCATTCGAAGCGATAATGGCACCGAGTTCAAAAATAGTCTCTTTGTTGACTTTTGCATGGAGCATGGCATAGAACATCAATTCTCTGCTCCGCGGGTTCCTCAACAGAACGGTGTTGTTGAGAGGAAGAACCGCACTTTGGTTGAGATGGCTAGGACGATGCTTGATGAGCATAGGACTCCTAGAAAATTCTGGGCTGAGGCCATGAACACTGCTTGCTACATCTCAAACCGTATCTTCTTGCGCTCAATTTTAAACTTGACATCTTATGAGCTGCGTTTTGGGAGACAGCCCAAGGTTACTCATCTTCGAGTTTTTGGCTGTCGCTGCTTTATCCTGAAACGTGGTAACTTGGATAAATTTGAGTCGCGTTCTTCTGACGGGATCTTTTTGGGTTATACTACTAATGGTCATTCTTATTGTATTTATAACTTGGAAACTAACACTGTCATCGAGTCATGTGATGTGACTTTTGATGAATCAACCCCCTCTGTTAGTTCTGCTTTTGAACAGGCAAATGAACACGACATGGAACAGACCTTATTCGAAGACGAAGATCCCGGAGAATTCGAGGATGATCCCCTACTACCCTCGACATCGACCCCCGAAGCTGACCCCGCTTCAACTACTTCGGCACGAGGTCCCGAAGCGACTACCTCAACATCGGTCATCTTGGACCATTCCAACGCACAAGTTGAGGGGGAGACTACATCCCGCCGTGAGGCTCCACATCATGTCCAAAGGATGCACCCTCCCGAGCAGATCATTGGTGAGCTTGATCAAAGGGTAACTCGGTCTCATGCCCATTTCACTAATGCTGCTTTTGTTGCTTCTTTCGAGCCCTTAGATGTTAGTCATGCACTTTCTGATTCTAGTTGGATCAATGCCATGCATGAAGAGCTTGAAAATTTTGAGAGAAACCAAGTCTGGACTTTAGTTGATCCTCCACCAAATGTTCATTTTATTGGAACAAAATGGATTTTCAAAAATAAACAAGGGGAGGATGGAACAATTGTTAGAAACAAGGCTAGACTTGTAGCTCAGGGCTTTTCTCAACTAGAAGGGATTGATTTTACTGAAACTTTTGCACCTGTTGCTCGCCTTGAGGCCATTAGGATTTTGCTTGCCTTTGCGACATCCCGGGGATTCAAACTCTATCAAATGGATGTCAAAAGTGCTTTTCTTAATGGCTTCATAGGTGAAGATGTTTATGTAAAACAACCCCCTGGTTTTGAAAACCCCAAATACCCACATAAAGTCCTTAAACTTCATAAGGCTCTTTATGGACTCAAGCAGGCCCCTCGGGCATGGTATGATAGACTTAAGTCTTTTCTGCTTGAGCGAGGGTATTTGATGGGCTCTGTTGATAAAACTCTGTTTACTCTCAAGCATGGCAAAGATTTCCTTCTAGTGCAGATTTATGTGGATGATATCATCTTTGGTGGCTCTTCTCATGCTTTGGTTGCCGAGTTTGCAGATACCATGAGCAGGGAATTTGAAATGTCGATGATGGGTGAACTCACCTTTTTCCTTGGTTTGCAAATCAAGCAAAGCAAACAAGGCACTTTCGTCCACCAGACGAAGTACACCAAGGACCTGCTCAAGAAATTCGACATGTCTGATGCGAAGCCCCTCGCCACTCCAATGGCTACATCTGTAGCGTTGGACCCTGACGAAGATGGAGAAGCCGTAGATCAGAAGGAGTTCCAGAGCATGATCGGCTCCCTCCTCTATTTGACTGCCACGAGGCCGGACATACACTTCGCTGTGTGTCTGTGCGCTCGTTTTCAAGCTTCACCACGAGCTTCGCACCGCCAAGCGGTTAAGCGCATTCTAAGGTATCTCAAACACACCCTTGAATTTGGCATATGGTATTCATCGTCTTCATCTTTATGTCTTAGAGGTTATTCAGATGCGGATTTTGCTGGGTGTAGAATTGATAGGAAAAGTACCTCTGGTACTTGTCATTTTCTGGGTACGTCTCTGGTTTGCTGGTCTTCCCGCAAACAGTCTAGTGTTGCACAATCGACGGCTGAGGCCGAATATGTTGCTGCAGCTAGCTGTTGCTCTCAGATTTTGTGGATGGTTTCCACTTTGCGGGATTTCGGGTTAGATTATAAGAGTGTTCCACTTTTCTGTGATAACACTAGTGCTATTTGTATTGCAAACAACCCGGTTCAGCACTCCAGAACCAAACACATTGATGTACGGTATCATTTTCTCAGAGATCACAATGAGAAGGGTGATATTGAACTTCAATATGTTGATACCCAACACCAGCTTGCTGATATTTTTACAAAACCCCTCGATGCTTCTCGATTTGCTTACTTGCGTGGGGAACTTGGTATTTGTCATCCCTACGGCATTTTGTGAGGGGGAGCTGATTTTAATTGTCTTGCATATGCTCATTATGTGTGGAATTGCACTTACATCTTTTGCTATTATATGCCTGCTTTTAATTCAAAGAAATCATGACAGCTCAGCTCTATGAAATATGTCTGGAACATTGATTGTGCATGGTGTTTTATTTTCTAAAATCGAAACTTGCTCACCGCACAATCTTGTATCTAGCTTGTTTAGGCTGGACTGCTTTTAGCTATCTTTTATCTACTTGACAGCAAGACACTGTTCTTTGGATGCGAAAATTTGCAAACTTGAAAAATGTGTTCATTATTCATGGATATTCATCAAAATATTTCATTCATCTGAATCAAAATCAAAACTCCATGATTTGCCTGGTTTAAATGAAAAGATCCAGGAGGGTTTGTTTGTCGCACTACTCTATTCTAGACTGCTTACCATTGCACTTGGGTTTGAACTGGGATAGTGTAGTGTATGCCAAAATCACCGCCTTAAGCTTCAGATGGCTTTCATGCCTAGGCTTGGCTTGATTGGAAAGTATAAGGTGGACAAACAAATAACCCCTGGCATTAAGAAAAAGAACAACAACATTAATTGATCATCAAGTTTGCTTTGAAAGCTCCTCTTTGAACAAGACTTGTCTGTCTAGGGTAGAAATTGTTAGCTTTGCGCAGTCCTTGCCTTCACATGTCTAGCTGTGATTAAGTGGTGATGCTTTTACTTCAAAAATGACAAAATCACATGCCATCATCTTGTTTCACAGATTGTTAAATTGAGCTGAGCACATGATCTTTACTGTTAATTTTGGCATATTTTTGCATTATATGTCCTTGCAATTCTATTCATTTCGAAGCTTTGCATCTTTTGAATGCTCCTTGATGCTTGCATTGCCAAAGGGGGAGAGCTTTGCGATGTTCTCTACCGTAAGAAGCATAATTTCGAAAAAGGGGAGAGATTTTTGACATAAAGGGGGAGGAAAATTGCTTAACTCAGGGGGAGTTCTTATCAAGGGGAGATTTGCCAAAAAGGGCTTTTACTCTTTTTCAAAGGGGGAGAAAAATTCTTTTATCAAGTGACATGCTTTGGCTCTTTTCTGAGTTTTTATGGTCACTTGTGTGCTAAAATTTTTACATTTTCTTGAACTTCAATTTGGTTGTCAATGCACTCATCAAGGGGGAGATTGAGAAACCAAGGGTGGTTTCGGTGTTGTGATGAGTGATTGACAGGTTTTTACCCTCTGTTCGAAGGGTACCTCCGAAGGGGCTTCGGAGGTGGTACCTCCGAAGGGTGTTCGGAGGTGTGTCACCGGAGTGTGTTCGGTGTTTGCTTGCTGCAGCTGTGCAGCGAAGTGTGCCTGTCGGAGGGGTCCGACAGTACGCGATGACAGGGTTCGTACCGATGGCTTCGGTACTTTGGGCGGTACACCGGAGTGTGTGCCGGAGGTTGCTAACCCGGAGAGGTCTCCGGAGTACTGGATACACTTGCTTGCTTGTCTGTGGTGCGCAGGGACTTCGGAGGCAACGGACAGGGTTCGAGCCAGGTGAACCTGGGTCAAGCGGGTGGCTTGATGCCAGGGGAGCAGGGAGCTCCGTCACGGTGGCTGCGAAGGTGGTCCGGGTCGGTCCTCGGGTCGAGGCGCACCAGGTGAAGGCAGAGAGTGCGGAGTGTGGCTCCGGCTGAAGGTACTCCGAGACAAGTCCTCGGAGGTGAGGCACTTCGAAGGTACTCCAAATGGAGTGACTTCGGAGTTGGTGGACCAAGTCCTCTGCGGAGGCAAGGGTTCGAAGTGAGCTCCGGAGGGAGACACTCGAAGGTGGCCCGACGAAGGTCTCAGAAGTCGAGGTGCATCGAAGGCATGGTCCGGGTGAGGCTCGTCGTGGAGTGTGCTCGGGGAGAGGCACTGCGACGGAGTGCTCATGGAATGCTTCATGCGGAGGCCTTGGACGAAGGAGGGACTTCGAAGGGTGGAACTCCGAAGGTGGGGCTTCGGAGTGAGGATGACTTGTGGTGCTTCGGCCATGCATGGCTTCGGTACACGGACGGACGGTGTTCGAGCTGGGAGTAGCTGCGAAGTCGTGATGATCCACTCCGGAGGTGGTGGTGCGAAGGCCCAAGGGCTTTGACGGCTTCGGCTCAAAACCGTCACTGTATCGAAGGACTTCTTCGGCGGAGCGAAGGCCAACAGGCTGCAGGCTTCTCGCCGAAGCTTCCGCACCCCTCGCGTGCGAAGGGAGGTTCCAGAAGTCAACACTGTAAAGGCTGACACTGTCTGTTCTGAAAAAGGCTGACACTGTCCCCTCTGCAGCTGACAGAGAAGCCTCCAAAATAAAGGTGGACTACCTTTTGTACCCCTTAGTTCTGTAGAGACAAATCTGTTGTAAACCCTAGGGGTAAAGTAGTCACTTCCTTAGGATGAAGCCGTGGGCTATAAATATGGGGGCTCGGTAGGTAACATTTAACACTTTGAGCATTTACTGTTGAGCTCCTGTAGCAACACTTCGATTGAATACATCCTGAGTTCATTTTCAGTGTTCCTTGTTCAAGCGGCGAAGCCCTGTTTTTCTTGTGCTTTTTGCTTGAGCTCGCTTTGCATACTTCGCTAGTTTAGTGCACCGAAGCCTGTTGAGGCGAAGGTAGTTTTTCGTGCGAGGTGTGCTTTGTCAGTGTGCATTCGCTCTGTGTAACAGGAGGTGTAACCTCGCTGCTTACTAGCGTAGCCCTGACCGAGGCCCGTTTTGCTTCTTGTGTCGAAGCCTTTAGCATAGTCTTTTTGTGTGCGCGTAGACCTTCGCGTACGAAGCCCAGCACCAGTTGCTGTCGCCAAGTACTTGGTCGAAGTCCTCAGAGGGCTGTCCACTCTTGCGAAGGGTGAAGTGCGAAGCCTGCTCGAAGCACCTCGTGTGCGTAGCCTGCACTGACTTAGCAGAGTAGATTTTCGAGGGTTGTTAGTGGAGCGAAGTCTTCTTGGCTTCGAACTTTTGCTCCTGCGAAGCCTGTGTTCGGAGCTGTCGAAGTACCTCCGAACCAGACCTTCGAAGGTTGTGTTCGAAGCCTGTTCCGCAGAAGACAGAACAGAACCGAAGGCTAAGTTTTTAGCCAGAAATTTTAAAAGCTCCCATTCACCCCCCCTCTGGTCGCCGTTTCCGGTCCAACAGAGGACAAGGTTTCAAACTTTTCTAGAGCCTCTGGCTCGGGCTAGTTGAGAATTTGGGGAGACTGAATTGGTCTCCATCATAGACGAGGCCGAAGGGTTGGAGCTCGATGCCGCCCTTGAACGTGAAGCTTACTAGGTATGAAGTACCTACAAAAGTCAGTTTCATTTAAAGTATATATATAACATTCTCACCTTGCTCTTCTTTTCCTTTTGTTAGCACATTGTTTTAGCTCGTGTAGCTACTATTTCCAATGAGCACGAATGCAATCAGCTCAAAGAGAAGGTGACGACTCTCCAAGAGAGCCTTGCTAACTCTGAGAACCAGGCCTCGAGCTTGGAGGAGATAGCTCACGCGGAGCGGAGTGCAAAAGCGAAGCTAGAGGCTACGAAGGAAGAGCTTGCAGCTGAGTGGGTGGTGCTTCGAACCAAAGTCGAAAGGCTTAGAGAGGAGAAAGCAGCCTTCAGAGCTGAGGCTGTAAGGCTTCGGGAAGAGCAGCAATGTTTGGCTGATGACGTAAGGGTGCTTCTTGGGTAGAAGACTATCCATATGACAAAGACAACCGAGCTCTCCACTTTGATCCATGACATGAAGTGTTCGACTGAGGCTTTGATCGCGGAGAAGACAAAGTGTGACAGCGTGGCCTCTGAGACAATGGACGTCCTTCAGGGCGTCTTGGAATATTTTGGGACTTCTTGCGCCTCTTCGTCGTTGGCAAACGATACCTTGATTAGGAAATTGAAGATGATCCAAGTAGCGGTGAATACGATGAAGACTTCAGATACTCGGTTCGGAGAGATCTCTAGACAAGTAACCGCTCTCGGAGTACTTTGCCACTTCGAGGACATTGGGATTTCTGTTTCGCCGGACCCCAGAGTAGATCCCGCCAGCTTTGGTGATGACCGGCTATTGACCCATTCACCCGACGTCAACGCAGCTTTGGAGGCTTTTCAAGCATCCTGGAAGCTGATGGTCGGACGGTGCTGAAGACGTGGATCGATGAACGCCACCATCAAAAGCAAGCACGGACGCTGCCTTCGACTAGCATGCCCCCTCCGGACCCGAAGGTCTAGCTCTCCTTAGGGTTCCATTATGTAAAAAACTTGTGTTTTTGTCTTTCTTTTGAATGAAAAAGACTTATTTAGAAATGTTCTTAGGATTTCCCACATTTTTTGGATGATGAGCTCAAAGTATTAGAAGTTAACGAAGGGCGCCATCAATAGTGGGCTACCTCCAAAACCTTAAGGCCTCACTGGCGTCCTCGATTTTCAATTCATCGAGATAGCCATGGAGAGTTTATACCCAAAATTTGTAAAGAAGTATTAGCTTATATTAAGGAGGAAAAGGGGGAAAAGATGTTGTAAATTTAGCATCTTCATCTTTGCAGGACGTCGACTGGTCTGAAGAGGAGTGGTCTGGCGAAGATCAAGCGAAGACCAGCACCAAACGACTTCGGACTTGGGCCGATCTTTAGCAAGAACAAAAGGACTTCCAGGCTTCGAAGAAAGGGAAGTGGATTAAACGTAAAGTTCTGAAGACTCCGGGCTCAGGAACAAGTCGCCATCAAAGTCGAGCTAACTCCATATCTAGTCTTGGGGACCGAAGGGGTCTTCGTTTTCTTCTAGGCTTACACACTGATTTTTCATAATGTAATATAATTGATTGAGTAATATAAACTAAAATGCTTCCAAATTGTGCCTTTACCTCCTAGCCACTCTTTGATGGAGAGCGCCTTCGATTATCAAGCGAAGACGGTCACGCACAACGATTGTCATACCTGCTAAGAGTACAATTTCGATAAGGTTTTTTTGATTTTGGAGGCTCGGAGCCCCTTATTGTATTGAATAAGAATTTGGAACTAGTGGTTCGAAATCCAAGTAATGGTCAATATGGACCTTGTAGGGCTTTTCGAACCTATAGGTCCGGAGTCCGTAAATGGTATCTTAGTACTATTTTTTGGATGTATTGGAATCCGATTATTTTGGTCGCTTCGGACTCTTTTATAGATGCTTTCAAGCCAATGGCTCAGAATCCATGTATTTTGGTCGCCTTCAACTCTTTTTATAGATGCTTGCAAGACGATGGCTCGAAATCCATTTTTTATGGTCACCCCGACTCTTTTCCGGATGCTTTCAAGGCGATGGCTCAGAATTAGTGCATTTTGGTCGCCTTCAACTCTTTTTCTAGATGCGTCCACTAGGGGTAGGAATCATCGTGAGAAGCATGCATTATTTGAACCATAAGCTTTATTCTTTTAGAAATGTGTTTACAATCTGTTACAAGGAGCCCCTAAGCGAAGTAACGTTTAAGGTGCTCTGCATGCCATGCATGTTTCAATTCTTCAACTTATAAATTAGCTAATTTAAAAGATCCATGGCATCCTGAAATCAAGATGATATATGGTCCTTCCCATTTATTTTCTAATTTTCCCGGAGCAATTATGCTTAGCAATACTGTTGGCGTAAAAGATTACGCTAACAGGTTTCTATAGATTAGAAACTAACAAACGAAGTGTTTGCGAAGTGAACTGTTCTAAGCCTCCGAAAGGATAATAACTTAGAGTAGTTCGAATGTGTGTATTGAATAACTTGTATTCGGTCCCTATTACAGGGTGAAATGGGGGGGGTATTTATAGGCCCAAATATTAAGGAAAAGACATATTTACCCCTCTATTACAACCGACATAGTGGAAACTATTCGGTACCCTTGATAGGGCTAAAATGGTAAAAGACTAATCTAATAATAAAAAAGATAAGGCTTCCATCTTAGCTGGCAATAAAGATCTCAAAGAGTCTTAGTTCGAAGATATACTTCGAACCAATGCCTATCTTCGTACTTCGAGTTTGACTCAGGGTATCTTCGAAGATGGACGTCTGGAAACCTTCGAATCCATTATCTTCCTTTGTGTTGTTACGGCAATAACCCTGAGAATGGGATATTTTCCCCCAACAGTAGCCCATCGAATACGCTTCTCCATTATCCTGTAATGTTAGGAGAGTAGTATACGGAAGAAAAAATAACCAGGCGTAGGGGTTATTAGATTTTAATTTATCTCCGAAATGTACGAAGATATAAAATTCTAAGTCAGTCTTAAGACAATTACTTTCGAGCTATCTTAGAACTGACTCAGGAAGTTCGAAAGCATTTTAGACTTAGAAGAAATAGCCATTAGCTTCCTTCTTCTAACAGAAACTGTAGAATGCGTTAATTTCGGAGAAAAGTAACGGGTAGGAATGCGAAACGGCATGGACTAACGGTAAAAAATGTAAAGTCTAGGCTATAAATAGAGGGCCTATAACTTTCCTGATTACCTTTCCGATGTTCTCTTGCAAGCAAACACCCTTTGAGCCCTTCGAGCCCTTTGAGCCCTAGCCTCCATTTTTCCTCCAAAGCAACCTAGTAGCTCTAATGGCAAAAACCAAGAGTTCTGGAGCTCCTTCGGCCATGGCTCGGCAGCAAACGGCTGCAGCAGCAGCGGCTGCAGCGTTGGCGACGGCGCCTCCAACACCCGCAACGACATCCATGGCGGCAGGAGGGAGAAATCCCCAAAATGTTGATGATCAAGGTCTCTGCCCGCCATCAATGAAGTACTTGGATCAATCCTTCCAACTGGGATCTTCTACCTGCAAGAGGGAATCACTAGCGGTCGCAGTAGAAGGGAAGATTAGTACCGGAGTCATGATCCGCAAGCCTGGAAAGGAACTCATCCCATCGCCAAGGCTCGGAGAAGTGGTCGTCTTCGAAGCCTTCGTCGAAGCTGGCTTAGGCCTTCCAGCAGTGGACTTCTTGGCCGAGGTACTCGATTTGTTCCATGTCACTCTTCCTCAACTTTCTCCGAACGCAGTAGCTCGCTTAGATATCTTCGAATGGGCGTTGAGAGCCGAAGGCTGTGAGGGGAGGGCAGAGATCTTCGCTGCGCTACACAGAGCGTCATGCCAGCCAAAAACCTTCGTGGGCCCCGGAGGTGAAAAAGTGGTAGTAGCCTTCGGAAGTATTAACTTCAGGCTTCGGGATGAATACGCCCTTCAATTTCCTTCTAAGGCCATCAATGCAAGATGGTATACCGACTGGGTCATGAGATGGTTTTACGCCGAAGTTGGGGCGAGCAATCCTCTGGTCGGACCTCTGAAAGAAATCCAATTTCGGAAGGAAGCCTTAATGCATCCAGACCAAGGTCAGCTCGAAGCTCGCCTCAGCCTCCTTCAGAAGATTAGTCGAAGGTTGAGCATGCGAGACTTAGCCGAAGAGTTCCTCGGGTTACAAATCTCTCCACTGATAGCCAACTGGCCTATCATCTTCAAAGAGGATTCGAAAGGCGGTCTCTGAAAAATCACTTCGACTTCGAGCCCTGCAGGTAACTTCGAAGACAACATGTATTATGCATAATCATTCGAAGAAATAACTAACTTGATTCATTTTTAGCTTCTTCAGCCCCTATTACTTCGGAGCAAATCGTAAGGGCTTCGGAGAAGATTTTGGGCGCTCCAACTCCGACCGAAAAGGAATGGAGAATCAAGCTGGTCGGGAGTTGGGAGAGATTTAACAGGGTGTGGGGAATGCTGGAAATCATTCCGCCCCCTTTGATGGATTGGGTGCCTTCGGAGAAAGGGCCTAAAAGAGGAAAGCCGAAGCTGGGACTTCGAGCTCCACCAAGACTCCGGTCAAGAAGGTGGCTCGGAAACCAAGAAATCCTGCACCTTCGAATCCTGCACCCTCGAGCTCAAGGGCTTCAGTCTCTGACTCCAAAGAGGACGAAGGGAGATTGCTTGTGCGTCTGATAGACGAAGATGAATCTCAAAGGACTGCACAAGCCGAAGTACCTGCGAACGTGCCGGAGTCTCGAGATAACCTTGAGCAACCAAGGACTTCGGCAGTTCAAGAAGATATATCTCAGGACGAAGTTCCTGTGAATGAGAGTGGGGTCGAAGTTACTATGGCTTCGATTCCTGAAGAGGCAACAAGGACTGCTCAGGAAAATTTTCCTGCAGTCGAAGATTTAACGGCTGATTCAGACGAAGATCTCACTTTTTATCCGCCGAACAGTCCCATGATTACCCCTCGCCAAAATGTCGAAGGAAGACTTCGAATAATTCTTTTATGTTTAGTTTGTGTATTTATACGATGTATAACACCTTTATGTTTACAGAGTCCACTCCGGTGGAAGAGGTCCGCCAGGAAGAAATAATCCCGGGGCCTTCGACGACTTCGGAGCCAACCCAAAGAACCACTCAAATGGGACCTGGAAGAGGCAAAAGAAATATAGAACCCCTCCTTGCTGCGAGTTATGGATCAACTCCGTCTGATTCAACAGACGAGAGTCAATCTTCGGAGGAGGGCCAGTCTCCAGGGGCTCCGAAGGCTACAGGCCAACACTTCGGCCCTTCGCTGAACGAAGATGACCAACAGGCGATAAGTATGCTCCCCCTGCTAGCTCCTTTCTTAGGGCAAACAACCGGTCTTCAGACTTTGCTCGAACCTTTGGATCGAGCTAGCCATGACATAGGGGAGACCAACTTAGTGGCCACTCTAAGTAAAGCGGACAGGTCGGAGCTCAACGCTGCTATAGAACGTGCAACTTACCATGTACGAAGCACCTGTGAAATAACATAGAATTCATCTACAAATAAATATTTACCTTGGTTTTTCTTTTCGCAGCAAACAGTCTTGGCCCGAGCTGCGAATATATCAAACAATGAAGAAATCGCTCGTATTCGGGAGGAAAATAATATCCTTCAACGGAATCTTACTATCTCCGAAAGCCGAGTGGTTCAGATGGACAATATAGTGTCAACGGAGCGCAGGGCCAGACAAGGTTTGGAGGCTACGAATAAAGAGCTCGAAGCAGAAAGAATTGTGCTTTGAGCAGAAATTGAAAAATTGCGGGCGGAGCACGCTACTGCGGGGACCGAGCTTGTCAGACTCCAAGAGGAAGCTAGCCAGCTTTTGAACCAAAAGAATATCTTGACTACTGAAACTGCTAGACTTTCTGAGGTTCTGGGAGAAGTAACTTCGATGAAGGACGCACTGAACGAAGATAAGCTGAAGTCCGAGAAGGTGGCTGTGGAAGTTATGAATCAGCTGCTAGGTGTCCTGGAGTACTTCGGTACTACTGGGACACTTCCTTCTGATGATAACATTTCTCTTCTGCGCCGGTTGAAAAGGATCCAAGGAGTGGCGAAGCAGATGAAGACAGCGGGCATTCGATACGGAGAACTCTGTGGACAAGTGGCTGCTGTCGGCCTACTTCGCTACTATGAAGATCTGGGCCGATCGATAACTCCGGACGCAGGAGGGGGCCTAATTACCTTCGACGACGAGCGACTTCTGACTCCTTCCGAAGGTGTGGCTGCTGCCTGGCGAGCTTTCCAAACTTCATGGAGAGCCGAAGGTCGTTCTGCGATCAAGGCTTGGATCGACGAAGGTCAACACCAGAAGCAAGTACGGACCCAAGCTTCAAGCAGTCAGCCTCCTCCGAACCCGCATGTTTAGAAATACCTTAGGAGTTTTGGCTATGTATAGCTTTATGCTTATGAACATTTATCAATAAAAATTTGTTTATCATATTTTTAGGCTTTGCCTCATACTGAAGATATCGAAGTGTTAGACCTTAACGATGAACTTCGCTCATTATGGACCACCTTCGATCTTCTAAAAGCTTATAAACATCCTTGATTTTTAGTTCCTCGAGATAGCTCCGGTGTAATTGCGCCCGAAGTAATCAAAGATATACTGTCTTATATTAAAGAGGAAGAAAAAGAGGTTAACTTGAACACTTCGTCTTCTGAAGACGTTATATGGTATGAAGACGAAGATGAAGTTCGAAGTAAAAAACCTGAAGAACTTGGAAGCTGGGAAAGGAGCCCCGAACGGCTTCGAACTTGGGCCGAGCTTCAACAAGAACAGAAGGACTTTAGAGCTTCGAAGGGAGGCAAGAGAGTTAAACGCAAAGTTGTTAGAACTCCCGGCACTGGAACTAGTCGTTCCAACCCTAGCTCTAGAGATCGAAGAGGTCTTCGATTCCTTCTTGGTATAGATACCAATTTTTTATAATGTAACCTGTAAACATATTCGTTCGAATAATGAATACCGATTTAAATTGTCTCCATATTTACTAGCCCCTCTTTGGGTATAAGCAACTTCGAACTGTATTCAAAGATGGTTATTGTTGGCGTAAAAGATTACGCTAACAGGTTTCTGTAGATTAGAAACTAACAAACGAAGTGTTTGCGAAGTGAACTGTTCTAAGCCTCCGAAAGGATAATAACTTAGAATAGTTCGAATGTGTGTATTGAATAACTTGTATTCGGTCCCTATTACAGGGTGAAATGGGGGGTATTTATAGGCCCAAATATTAAGGAAAAGACCTATTTACCCCTCTATTACAACCGACATAGTGGAAACTATTTGGTACCCTTGATAGGGCTAAAATCGTAAAGGACTAATCTAATAATATAAAAGATAAATCTTCCATCTTAGCTGGTAATAAAGATCTCGAAGAGCCTTAGTTCGAAGATGTACTCTGAACCAATGCCTATATTCGTACTTCGAGCTTGACTCAGGGTATCTTCGAAGATGGACGTCTAGAAACCTTCGAATCCACTATCTGCTTTTATGCTGTTGCGGCAATAACCCCGAAGATGAGATATTTTCCCTCAACAGTAGCCCCTCGAATACGCTTCTCCGTTAACCTGTAATGTTAGGAGAGCAGTATACGGAAGGAAAAAATAACCAGACATAGGGGTTATTAGATTTTAATTCATCTCCGAAACGTATGAAGATATAAACTTCGAATTAGTCCTAAGATAATTACTTTCGAACTATCTTAAAACCAACTCAGGAAGTTTGAAAGTCTTTTAGACTTAGAGGAAATAGCCGTTAGCCTTCTGTTCCTAATGGAAACTGTAGAATGCGTTAATTTCGGAGAAAAGTAACGGGCAGGAATGCGAAACGGCATGGACTAACGGTAAAAATATAAAGTCTAGGCTATAAATAGAGGGCCTAGAACTTACCCGGTTACCTTTTCACTGCTCTCTCGCAAACAAAAAACCTCCTGAGTCCTTTGAGTTCTTTGAGCCCAAGCCTCCATTTTCCCCAAAGCAACCCAGTGACTGCAATGGTGAAGACCAAGGGTTCTGGAGCTCCTTCAGCCTTGGCTCGGCAGCAGGCGGCTGCAGCAGTAGCGGCTGCGGCATTGGCGACGGCGCCTCCGGCATCAGCAACGACATCCATGGCAGCAGGCGGGAGAAATCCCCAAAATGTCGATGATCAAAGTCTCTGCCCACCATCAACGAAGTACCTGGACCAGTCTTTCCAACTGGGATCTTCTACCTGCAAGAGGGAATCGTTGGCAATCACAGTAGAAGGGAAGATTAGCACCGGAGTTATGATCTGCAAACCCGGAAAAGAACTCATCCCGTCACCAAGGCCTGGAGAAGTGGTTGTCTTCGAAGCCTTCTTCGAAGCCGGCTTGGGCCTTCCCGCAGTGGACTTCTTGGCGGAGGTACTTGACTTATTCCACGTCACCCTTCCTCAACTGTCTCCGAATGCAGTAGCTCGTCTGGCTATCTTCGAATGGGCGTTGAGAGCCGAAGGTTGTGAGGGGAGGGCAGAGATCTTCGCTGCGCTACATAGAGCCTCATGCCAGCCAAAACCTTCGTAGGTCCCGGAGGTGAAAAAGTAGTGGTAACCTTCGGAAGCATCAATTTTAGGCTTCGGGACGAATATGCCCTTCAATTCCCTGCTAAGGCCATCAATGCAAGATGGTACACAGACTGGGTCATGAGATGGTTCTATGCCGAAGTTGGGGCGAGCAATCCTCTGGCCGGACCTCTGAAAGAAATCCAATTCCGGAAGGAAGCCTTAGTGCATCCAGGCCAAGGTCAGCTCGAAGCTCGCCTCAACCTACTTCAGAGGATCAGCCGAAGGTTGAGCATGCGAGACTTAGCCGAAGAATTCCTCGGGTTACAAATCTCTCCACTGATGGCCAACTGGCCTATCATCTTCGAAGAGGATTCGGAAGGCGGTCTCCGAAAGATCACCTTGACTTCGAGCCCTGCAGGTAACTTCGAAGACAACATGTATTATGCATATTCATTCGAAGAAAAACTAACTTGATTTATTTTTTAGCTTCTTCAGCCCCTGTTACTTCAGAGCAAATCATAAGGGCTTCGGAGAAGATTTTGGGCGCTACAACTCCGACCGAAAAAGAATGGAGAATCAAGTTGGTCGGGAGTTGGGAGAGATTTAACAGAGTATGGGGAATGCTGGAAATCACTCCGCCCCCTTTGATGGATTGGGTGCCTTCGGAGAAAGGACCCAAGAAGAGAAAAGCCAAAGCTGGGACTTCGAGCTCTGCCAAGACTCCGGTGAAGAAGGTAGCTCGGAAGCCAAAAAATCTTACACCTTCGAATCCTGCACCCTCGAGCTCAAGGCCTTTAGTCTCTGACTCCCAAGAGGATGAAGGGAGATTGCTTGTGCGTCTAATAGAAGAAGATGAAACTCAAAGGACTGCACAAGCTGAAGTGCCTGCGAACGTGCCGGAGTCTCGAGATAATCTTGAGAAACCAAGGACTTCGGCAGTTCAGGAAGATATCTCTCAGGACGAAGTTCCTGTAAATGAAAGTGGGGTCGAAGTCACTATGGCTTCGATTCCCGAAGAGGCAACAAGGACTTCTCAGGACGATGCTCCTGCAGTCCAAGACTTAACGGCTGATTCGGATGAAGATCTAGCCTTCGATTCGCCAAACAGTCCGATGATGACTCCTCTGCAAAACGTCGAAGGTAGACTTCGAATAACTCTTTCATGTTTATTTTGTATATTTATACAATGTATAATACTCTTCTTTTTTTTACAGAGTGCACTCCTATGGAAGAGGTCCGCCAAGAAGAAATAATTCCTGGACCTTCGACGACTTCGGAGCCAGCCCAGAGAGTTACTCAAATGGGACCTGGAAGAGGCAAAAGACATATAGAGCCCCTTCCTGCTGCGAGTTCCGGATCAACTCCATCTGATTCAACAGACGAGAGCCAATCTTCCGGGGAGGGTCAGTCTCCAGTGGCTCCGAAGACCACAAGCCAACGCTCCGGTCCTTCGCTGGACGAAGATGACCAACAGGCAATAAGTATGCTCCCCTTGCTAGCTCCTTTCTTAGGGCAAACAACTGGTCTTCGGACTTTGCTCGAACCTTTGGATCGAGCTAGCCGTGACATAGGGGAGACCAACTTAGTGTCCATTCTGAGCAAAGCGGACATGACGGAGCTTAATGCCGCTATAGAACGTGCAGCCTACCAGGTACGGAGCACCTGCGAAATATCATAGAATTCATCTACGAATAAACATTTACCTTAGTTTTTTATTTTTGCAGCAAACTGTCTTGGCCCGAGCTGCGAATATATGCAATGACGAAGAGATCGCTCGTCTTCGGGAGGAAAATAACGTCGTTCAAAGGAATCTTAACATCTCCGAAAGTCGAGTGGCTCAAATGGACAATATAGTGTCAACAAAGCGAAGGGCCAGGCAAAGTTTGGAGGCTGCGAATGAGGAGCCATGCTGAATAGCGTGGGCCTCATGGCTCCAGATGTGATGAGTCATTGTCAACGATAGTCAAAGAGGACTAAAAAGAGAGAGAAGATCTGCTGCGTCTTGGCCGCATGTGACTCAGGTACACGGGCAGCGAGCGACTGTCGGGCAGAGGGGTCACGAAGTCGGGCTGGCTCAATCCGGGTACATGGGCTAGGAGCAGCAGAGGATCCACTGGACTGTTGACCGGGATTGACTCAGGTACACGGGCGGCGAGCGATTGCCGGGCTGAGGGAGCTGCGGAATCGGGTCGGCCCAATCCGGGTACCCAGTGCGAAGACGGTGGACGCTTTGTCAGTTTCGGCGCAAAACTGACGACCGCTGATCTCAGATCTGACCGTTCTGAGGCGAAGCCGTAGCTGCTATGAAAGCTCCGCATTAGGACAAGTTACCTTTATTTAGGATTTTACTATTTTGCCTTTAGGCCCACAGTTAGTCAGTCGAGTCTATAAAAATATCCTAAGGGCAGTTTGGTCTTTTCCATTTATTTCAGCGTCTGTAAAAAACCCTAGGGGTATTTCTGCATTTTACCAATTTATTGGGCTGCCTATAAATAGGCCCCAATCCCTAGGGTTAGGGTTAACTCACTTTAATCTAAACACCAGAGATCACTTTCCCCATCTTTTGTTCCTGTCCATTTCGTGTTCACTGTGAGAGCCGCCGCAAATTTTTTTTCTCTCCTGTTCTTCTCGAGCTCAACAGGATTTATGTCCTTGGCTTAGCGGGAATACACGGATGCAGTTCTACAGTCGTCACGCCATAAATCTATTCACTGATTGCCTTGCTTTGCGTGCTTGGTATGTTTATCGGTGTTAAAATCTTCACCAATGCATGCTTGTTTTGTTTTTCACTATGAGTTCATTTATTGTTTTTCTGAGATTTCAGCACAACATATGAGTTCCTTCTCTCTCGTGCACGTTTTCATTGGCTGCTGTTTTATTTAATGAAGAGATAGAAAAGCCAGCTTGCATTTTTTATTGAAACTAGATAATGGCCTGTAGTTTGCAGTGGGGTCAGCTGCTACTGCGCTTGCATGATTCCCTACGCCAAGCTAGCTATGCTCTGTTCTGATCGATAGCTGGATACCGTGCAGCTTGCAGGATCTTTTCAAGTTTTTTATTCTATGTCTGTGTTACGTGATACAAGCATGATTTGCCATGTTCTTTATTTTTATTCATAGCTGTTGTGACTAGCTGCAGATAGCTTTGCCAGCAGGAAATATTTTATTTCGGTTTCAGAGTGTATGCACGTGATTTGGCTAGCTCCGTTGTGCTGTAGCTTTCCTTGCTATCTTCGAAGAATTTCTAGCGAAGTAGTACTATCATCTTTTCGTTATTCGAAGTCTCCTTCCGAAGCTTTTTGGCTGGGATCAGAGTATTTTGCCCGAAGGTTTTTATTCGAAGTCTCTTCGTTATTCGAAGTCTCCGTTACGAAGCTTTGTGACCGAAGCTATACAGCGAACCTAGTTTTCGAAGGGAAATTTTCGAAGTTGTAGGCTTCGCAGCGAAGTCTGTTCGTAACAGTGCGAAGTATTAAATCTGACATTAGTTTTCATGTGGACCCCTCAACTCGTTTTTTTTGCTGGCTTAAAAAAAACTTCCTGTTGTAATCAGTGATTCAAAGTCTGTGGCTTAGTTTCTCGGATAGTCTTCGCTGTTCACATCAACAACCTCCGCATTTCAACTTCGAAGCATACTCCATCAACCAGAGGCTTCGACACAACTTCTCTGAAGCCTGGTTTCGACACTACAGGCTTAGGCACTGCAGACTTCAACACAGCAGGCTTCGTCAAGCATCATACTGGAGACAACTTTGAATAGTAACTCCTCATCCATTTCATTTGTACTCAGTTTGAATTGCTATGATAAACTCTGATCTGCCCATGTCTTGAATGATTTGTTTATCTGCCTATTAGCACTGTGTTGGTGTTTCTTTGTCTAGGACACCGGTCGTTTCTAGGCTAGATACTTTTAGGCTTTGGCGATCTGTTTATGTTTTGCTGCTAAGTCAATTGAGGTGCGTTGGGTGTTGGGAGCAGGCCATTGATTCGCAAGAATTTTTTAGGCGCCCATTCACCCCCCCTCTAGTCGCTACTTTCGGTCCTACAAGTGGTATCAGAGCTTGCTGGTTAGGGTTTTTCCATACCTTAACCGGTTCTAAACCCTAGTAGTGATCATGACGTCTCCTGGCAAGGTCCCATCCTTGGAAGCTTATGGCTATAATTATTGGAAGACTCGCATGCGAGCCTATCTCATGAGCCAAAGCTCGGACATCTGGGACATTTGCGTTCACACTACGTTTGTCATATTGCCAGTTGTTGAGCGTGGTACTCCTGGTATCATCGCCCAGCATGTGAACAATAGAAAAGCGGTGAACATCTTGTTTTCTGGTTTAGGTCCCACCGAATTTGAGCATGTGAGCCATCTTTCCACTGCGAGAGAAATCTGGACTACCCTCCAGGCACACCATGAGGGGACAGCCCAGGTCAAGGCTCGGCTCTATCAAACCTACCGGCGTGAATATGAGAACTTCACACAAAAGCCGGGTGAATCTGTTGAAGCGTTGTTTGGTCGTTTTCAGTCGATCATAAACAAGCTTCGGGACAACAAGGCTGAGGGTGTTCAGTTAGTCTCAGATCACGAACAGGCGCTCAAGGTTCTCCATACCTTGGACCCAAAGATCTGGGAGATCAAGGTATCCTCCATCATTGAGAGCACTTCTTATGATACCTTGACAATTTCTGATTTGTTTAGCAAGCTGAAGGCCACCGAGGTTGATACCCAGTTGAGATCAAATCTCACTGGCTCTAGATCAAAGTCTCTGGCCCTTGCTACACCCTCTGTTGATCCCTCTTCTGTGAGCTGTGCTGGGTTCTCCTTGATGTCTATCACTGAGGACCAGCTTGTGTCTTTGGGTGATGATGATTTGTGTCTGTTTAACAACCGGGTGCGTCGTGTCTATGATAAGAGGATGTTCAAAAGACACGGCACAAAGACCGGATGCTTTGAGTGTGGTGATCCAGGACACTTCATCGCCGACTGCCCCAAGCGCAATGGTCACAAGAAGGGCACCGGTGGTGGCTTCCACGACTCCGGCAAGCACGACAACTCCTCCTTCAACAAGGGCAAGCCAAAAACCAGATTCTTCAGAAAGGCCCTGAAGGACTACCGGCGAGAGAACAAGAAGCGCGACAAGGCCTTCTTCGCTGAGATGGAGAAGAGCTACTCCAAGCGGTCCACGTCTTCTTCCTCTTCATCGAGCTCAAGCGATGAGGAGATCATCATCAGGAAGGGGAAGGACAAGGATGATCTAGCAGGCCTTTGCTTCATGGCCTTCGGGAACAGACCGAAGAACCGCTCACATCAGCGCCGAAGATCTCGCAAGAGCTTCTGCTCAATGGCTCTTGGGGATAAGGAAGAGAAGAGCTCCTCCGATGACTCCGACGACGACGACAACGAAAAGGTATCATCCTATGAACGCGAAATCGTTGATTTACTTGAAAGCAATCGTCAGGAGTTAAAGTATCGGGAAAAACTGCTTAGAGGGGCTAAGAAGAGGATAGATGAGTTAGAGAGTGAGCTTGCCGTGGCCAACGGCAGAATTGAGAGTCTATCTTCTTCCCCTTGCTTCGGTGATAGCAGTGAGTGCCCAAAGTGTGAGGTGCTTCTGTGTGACCTGTCGACTCTGAAGTCCAGGTACACAGAAAGGGTTGATGAGAGGGACGCTTTGGCCACTGAGCTTGAAAGCGCTCAGCTGGAGCTGAAAGATGCTCAAGTCACTGTCGTCGTACCCTGTGCTGATTGCCCATCTCATCTTGCTAGTTAGCTGAGCTGAAAGCCAAGGGCGATGAGCATCTAGGTGATTTGGAGAGGATGAGAGCTGAGCTAGCGCAGACTAGGCTAGAGCTTGAGACATTGTCAGTTCCACCCACTGTCTGTGAGAACTGTCTGTCTCTTAGAATGGAGTTGATTAAGCTGAAAGCCGAGAAGTCTGTCCAGATAGATAGCGAGTGTGAGACCTGCTTGTCTCAAGTGGAGGTTCTAGCTGCCTTGAGAGAGGAGATAGCTGATTCTCAGAATGAGAACTTTTACCTCCGTTCTATCCTGAGTTGGATCAGTGCCAGAGAGCCTCAGCTCGGCATGATGATCCAGCAGTTCAAGAGGCAGGATGGGTTTGGGGTAGGTTACACCTATACCAAGGCTGACTTTGAGAGTGCCATTAGCCGGGCAGTGGAGTGGAGTAAAATGACTCCTGAGCAGAGATATCCCAAGACCCATTCCACTGAGTCTTCACAGGCTTGTCAGCCCAAGAATGGAGTGATCCATGAACCACCCAAAGCTCCACCCAAGAAGCCCATCTGGGTTCCAAAGCCCAAACACCTCCACACTTCTCTTGACTCTCTTCCTGGACCCTCTCAACCCAAGAAGCCGACACCAAACACCACTAAGCCCAAGAACCCCAAGTCTCAACCACATTCCAAGAAGCCCACTTACCATTGCGAGTATTGTCAAAGAGACGGGCATCTTGCGGAGTTTTGCTTCAGGAGGAAGCGGGTTGAGAGAGCAGAGCGTGCTCGTGGTGGTCAGGAGCAGTTCTACCAACAGGGTGGTAGACTGAGAGTTCCTCGACGCGGGGAGAGGCTAGAGGCCAGGCCGCGTCGTGTAGGTGGTGGTAGGGGAGACGGCTTTCATGCCCGTGCTCCAGATGGTGGTGTTCGTTCCGGCAGAGCTCCAGGCCATTTTGGCTACGGTCCTGGACCTCATGGCCGAGGTTTTAGGCAGAACCAAAGACCGCGCTTTGAGCCGCATTTTGGTCCAAACTTTTCTGATGATTTCTGCTTTCGTCTTTTGAGCAGATGGCTCGACACTGGTTTAGCTCTTTTGCTAAACCCGGTGCCGGACCATTTGCTCCCACTTACAACCACTGATTGTGCAGGATCGGGGACTGGAGGACGTTTGGATCATATACTCAGGATGCTCTCGCCACATGACGGGACATCGCAGATGGTTCTCCAGTCTCACACCCCCGAGCTCCAAAGAGTACATCACCTTCGGGAACAGTGGTCAAGGGAAAGTAAGTGGCATTGGCTCAATTCGCATTTCAGACCATTTTTCTTTGAAGAACGTTGCTTTGGTTGGAAACT
>JAAALK010001723.1:0-63048 GCA_019279435.1 Zizania palustris | reverse complement strand
TCAGAAGGTGAGAGGTTTTTTGGCTTCCGAGCAACCTTCTTCACCGGAGTTTTTGCTGAACTCGAAGTCCCAGCTTGGCTTTCCTTTCTGGGGCCCTTTCTCGAAGGCAACCAATCCATCAGAGGAGGAGGAGTGAGTTTCAGCATTCCCCATACTCTGTTAAACCTTTCCCAACTCCCGACAATTTAATTCGCCATTCTTTTTCAGTCGGAGGGGCACCCAAAATCTTCCGAAGCACTTACAATTGCTCTGAAGTAATAGGGGCTGAAGAAGCTAAAAAAAAATAAATAATTCAAGTTAGTCTTTCTTCGAAGTAAATATGTACAATGCATGTTGGTTTCGAAGTTACCTGCAGGGCTCGAAGTTAAGTTGATCTTGCGGAGACCACCTTCCGAGCATCTTCGAAGATGATAGGCCAGTTGGCCATCAGCGGAGGAATTTGTAGTCCGAGGAATTATTCGGCTAAGTCCCGCATGCTTAACCTTCGGCTAATTCTCTAAGCAGGTTAAGGCGAGCTTCGAGCTGGCCTTCGTCAGGTTGCACTAAGGCTTCCTTCCGGAATTGAATCTCTTTCAAAGGTCCAGATAGAGGGGCTACTTGCCCCAACTTGCGGCATAGAACACCTCACACCCAGTTAGTATACCATCTTGCATTGATGGCCTTAGCAGGGAATTGAAGGACATATTCGTCCCGAAGCCTAAATTAATGCTTCCGAAGGCAACCACCACTTTCTCACGTCCGGAGCTACGAAGGTCTTCGGCTGGCAAGTTGCTCTATGAAGTGCATCGAAGATTTCTGCCCTCCCTTCGCAACCTTCGGCTCTCAGCGCCCATTCGAAGATAGCTAACTAGCTACTGCATTCGGAGGACAATTGGGGGAGGGTTACATGAAAAAGATCCAAAACTTCTGCCAAGAAGTCCACTGCAGGAAGACCCAAGCCGGCTTCGAAGAAGGCTTCGAATACAACCATTCTCCAGGCTTCGGTGACGGAATAAGCTCTTTTCCAGGCTTGCGAATCATTACTCCGGTACTGATTTTCCCTTCTACTGCCATTGCTAGCGATTTCTCTTGCAGGCAGAAGACCCCAGTGAAAAGATGGTCTAAATATTTCGTCGAGGGCGGACATAGACCTTGATTATCGGGGATTTGGGGATTTCTTCCCCCTGCCGCCATGGATGTCGCGCCTGCATTGGAGGTGCCGCGCCAACGCTGTCGCCGCTGCCGCTGCGGCCGCTGTGTGCCGAGCCAAGGCCGAAGGAGGCGCAGATCCTTGGTCTTCACCATCACGATCGCGAATTGCTCTGAGGAAATGGAGGCTAGGGCTCAAGAACTCAAAGGCTAGGGCTCAAAAGTCTTTGATTGCTAGAATGCGGTGAAAAGGTAACCGGGTAACTTCTAGGCCCTTTATTTATAGCCTAGACTACATTTCTTACCGTTAATCCATGTCGTTTCGCATTCCTGCCGTTATTCTTTTACGAAATTAACGCTGCTACAGTTTACGTTAGAAACAGAAACTAACGGCTATTTTTTCTAAGTCTAAAAAGACTTTCGAACTTCCTGAGTCAGTTCTAAGATAGTTCGAAAAGTAATTACCTTAAGACTGATTCGGAGATTATCTTCATGCATTTCGGAGATAAAATAAAAACTAATAACCCCTATGATTGGTTATCTTTCTTTCCGTATACTGCTCTCTAACGTTACAGGTCGAAGGAGAAGCGTATTCGAGGGGCTACTGTTGGGGGAAAATATCTCATCTTCGGGGTATTGCCGAAGTAGCATAAAGAGAGTCAACCAGTTCGAAGATTCTCCGAAGATCATCTTCGAAGATGCCCGGAACCTCGTTCGAAGCACGAAGACAGGCATTGGTTCGAAGTATGTCTTCGAACTAAAGCCCTTCAGGATCTTTTCTGCCAGCTAAGATGGAAGACTTATCTTCTTTCTATTAGATTAGTCTTTTACCATTTTAGCCCTATTAAGGAAATCGAATAGTTTCCTTAATGTCGGTTGTAATAGAAGGGTAAATAGGTCCTTTTCCTTAATGTTTGGGCCTATAAATTACCCCCCATTTCACCCTGTAATAGGGACCGAATACAAGTTATTCAATACACACTTTCGAACTATTCTAAGTTATAATCCTTTCGGAGGCTCTAGAACAGTTTGCTTCACAAACACTTCGTTTGTAGTTTCTTTTCTACAGAAACCTGTTAGCGTATCTTTTACGCCAACAGTATGCGAAGTGTGCGAATGAAATGCGCATTACAAGCGTGACAAGCTAAGCATTCAAAGATACGAGCGTGACAAGCTAAATGTTCGGAGCACGCGATACATGCGAAGCATGCAAACGAAAGTATGTGTATATAAATACAACACAAATTCCATTCATTGAATGCCAAAAGCGAAGTACGTTACAGGTACAATTCGAAGGCAGGCGGTGCTGCGTCGAAGGCAGAAAAGTCTAGTGCTTCATCACCTTGTAAGTCCATACTCAAGACTGCACCACCTCGCCACTTAAGCCTACTTCAAAACCGCTTAATTCTAGCAAGGATGAAGAACTCCGAAGGGGCTCCGCCTTCATGGTAGCAAGCAACTCCTAGGACCCCTCAGAAGTTTGAACCGAGGGGGGCCTTCAGACCTAGCTACTTCGAGGCACCACCCAAAGATGGTGAAGCTCTTCTGAATCCTCAAGAATTTCAAAGTCAACATCCGAAGGCTGAGCCTATGCAGGTATAAATACCATAGCATTTCTATTAATAAATGACAAGTCATTTATAGGCCTATGGCTACAAATTACAAAAGAGCCTAAGGAGGTCTACACCTTCGATGGCGGAGTGTTCGACGTCAAAGGCTGAGATGGCGAGGCCTGTGCCCTGGCTCGGGGAAGATGGGAGACCCGCTGCAGTTCAAGGACCGCTTCGCACCCTTGGGCTCTTCCTAGGTTCATAAAGCCGGCGCCATGCCTCGCGGACCACCGAAGAGGGCAAAGCCAAGTGAAGACCTCCGAAGGCCACTGGCTTGGCCAAGGTCGCTGCCTCAAGGTGGTTGTACACGTGTTATGAAGCATTTGCAGCCACCCCTTGGCCAGCCACTCATCGACCATCAGTGTGAAGCCCTTCATCGATACATCCGATGTCGCCATGGTCGTCTGAAGGAACTCGAGCTGTCCCCAACGGGGGTCTTGAGGATTGAAGTTTGGAGCCGGGCACTCAAGTCCCCAAGTGCTCGAGGACTTCGGTCAGGCTCGAGGCGGCTTTGTCAACCCCTCGGACCTATAGTCTTCTAGAGTGTGACTCACTGCGCGAAGTTCAGAGCACTCCACCGACAGCTTCCCTCTAGCTTTCTTCGAAGCCCGAAGTGCTTCTCGAAGCTTTTCCGTCTTGAGGCCAAGGCTTCCTTTGCATTATCCGCCTTAGACCTTGCCGCCTCTACTGCTGCTTCGGCTTGCATGAGGAGCGATGCTGAAGAGTATGGGCCTCATGGCTCCAGATGTGATGAGTCATTGTCAACGGAAGTCAAGAGGACACAAAGAGAGGAGAAGACCTGTGTGTCTGGGCCGCTTGTGACTCAGGTACACGAGCAGAGAGCGACTGTCGGGCAGAGGGTCCACGAAGTCGGGCTGGCCCAATCCGGATACATGGGCTAGGAGCAGCAGAGGAATCCATGGACTGTTGACCAGGATTGACTCTGGTACAAGGGCGGCGAGTTATTACCGGGCTGAGAGAGCTACGGAATTGGGCCAGCCCAATCCGGGTACCTGGTACAAAGTTGGTGGACGCTTTGTTAGTTTCGGCGCAAAACTGACAACCGCTGATCTTGGATCGGACCGTCTGGGGCGAAGTCGTAGTCGCTACGAAAGCTCCGCTTCCGGATAAGTCATCTGTCAATAGGAGTTTACTATTTTGTCCTTAGGCCCACAGTCAGTCAGTCTAGTCTGTAAAAATATCCCTAAGTGCAGTTTGATCTTTCCATTTTTATTTCAGCGTCTGTAAAAACCCTAAGGGTCTTTTGGTATCTTCTGTATGCAATGGTTTAGGCTTCGGTTCTCTGTGTTCTGTGCGCTGAGAGATTTTTCTTGGCACTATCTTTGTTCTTTTGCGCGGCTGGTTAGTATTGTGTTTTTGTCTACTCTGAAAGCAGCTGGTTAGCCAGCTAGTCTATTGTGCTAGATATATATTTTTTCATAGCCCTGACAGGTAGCCGTGTTCTCTATTGTAGGTGGCAGGGCATTTTGAGTGCCTCTAGTAGTCTCACAGCTGCCTGGTTTGTATGCTGTTCGGTCTTCTCTCACAGTACTTCATAGGTTGTGCTCACCTAAGGCTTAGGCTGCTGTAGCTACTAGCATGTGCATGGCATGGCTAGTGAAACTAGCCTACATCTAGCTTTTGATTTTGGTTTTTTTTGGAACAACCACAATACTTCGCACGGGTAAGCAGTCCAGAGAAGTTTTCGCATTTGTTTTTGTGATCTATGCGAAGACAACAGTGCATTCTACGAAGCTCCTTTGAATCGTGCTGAAGTTTTCTTTTTTATTCGAACTTCCTTGCGAAGGTGTCTGTCTGAAGTTTGTGTCAGTCCGGAGTCCTTCACTGAAGCTTTGCGGTGTTCGAAGCCCTTCGAAGTTCAGCGCAAGTCTGTTCTGACCGATGCGAAGATCCAAGCTCATGCAGGCTTCGCTAGCACTAGTACGTATATACTCCAGCAGTCGTGTCGAAGAGGTTGTGGCTCAAAGTCCTGAGTGTGGGACCCAAAGTAGCGCAACCTCGCTGATTCTGTGTTTTAGATCGAAGTCCACGACACACCATTCGTGGTAGTTTGTGCACGGTTGAGAGCTTGCTCCGGAGTTTTTGGGCTTCGATTGCACCAGCTGTCTGCAGTAGGTTTCAAAGTTTGTTTGTGGGCTTCGAATGACGAAGTCTGTTTTCGGAGTGTGTCTGCAGACTTCGAACTTGGGTAATAGACTTCGTTTCAGAGACTACTTTAAACAGTACTAGTTTTGTCTCGTTTTACGTGCTGTTGACCAGACGTCTCTTTTTGATGATGTGTCAACTGCTTATGTTTTGAATGACAAATTAATTTGTATTTAAGCACTATGTTGGTGTTTCTTTGTTTAGGGCACTGGTCGTTTTTAGGCTAGATCATTTTAGGCTCTGTTGTTCTGTTTACTTTTCCCTGCTAAGTCAGTTGAGGTGCGTTGGGTGTTGGGAGCAGGCCATTGATTCGCAAGAATTTTTTAGGCACCCATTCACCCCCCTCTGGTCGCTACATTTCGGTCCTACAAGTCGTATCAGAGCCTGGTTAGGGTTTTTCCATACCTTAACCGGTTCTAAACCCCAGTAGTGATCATGACTTCTGGAAAGGTCCCATCCTTGGAAGCTTATGGCTATAATTATTGGAAGACTCGCATGCGAGCCTATCTCATGAGCCAAAGCTCGCACATTTGGGACATTTGTGTTCACGCTACTTTCACAATATTGCCTGCTGCTGAGCGTAATTCTCCTGATATTATCGCCTAGCATCAGAACAACAACAAAGCGGTGAACATTTTGTTTTCTGGTTAGGTTCCCACTGAATTTGAGCGTGTGAGCCATCTCACCACTGCTATAGAGATCTGGGCTACCCTCCAGGCACACCATGAGGGGACAGCCCAGGTCAAGGCTCGGCTCTATCAGACCTACCGGCGTGAATACGAAAATTTCACACAGAAGCCGGGTGAATCTGTTGGAGCTTTGTTTGATTGTTTTCAATCGATCATCAAAAGCTTTGGGCCAACAAGGCTGAGGGAGTTCAGCTGGTCTCAGATCATGAGCAGGCGCTCAGGTTCTCCATACCTTGGACCCTAAGATCTGGGAGATCAAGGTATCGTCTATCATTGAGAGCACATCTTATGATACCTTGACAATTTCTGAATTGTTTAGCAAGCTGAAGGCCACTGAGGTTGATACCCAGTTGAGATAAAATCTCACTGGCTCTGGATCAAAAACCTTGGTCCTTGCTACACCTTCTGCTGACCCCTCTTCTGTGAGCTTTGCTGGGTTCTCCTTGATGTCTATCACTGAGAACCAACTTGAGTTGCTAGGAGATGATGACCTGTGTCTGTTTAACAACCGGGATGTCGTGTCTATGATAAGAGAATGTTCAAAAGACACGGCACAAAATCCGAATGCTTTGAGTGTGGTGATCCAGGTCACTTCATAACTGACTGCCCCAAGCGCAATGGTCACAAGAAGGGTACCGGTGGTGGCTTCTATGACTCTGGCAAGCATGATAGCTCATCCTTCACAAAGGGCATGCCAAAGACCAGATTCTTCAGAAAGGCCCTGAAGGACTACCGCCGTGAGAACAAGAAGCGTGATAAGGCATTCTTCGTCGAGATGGAGAAAAGCTACTCCAAGCGGTCTACGTCATCTTCCTCTTCATCGAGCTCAAGTGATGAGGAGATTGTCATCAGGAAGGGGAAGGACAAGGACGATCCGGCGGGCCTCTGCTTCATGGCCTTTGGGGACAGGCCGAAGAGCCGATCACATCAACGCCGAAGATCCCGCAAGAGCTTCTACTCAATGGCTCATAAGGATAAGGAAGAAAAGGGGTCTTCTGACGATGACGATAACAACGAAAAGGTATCTTCTTACGAACGTGAAATCGTTTGATTTACTTGAAAGTAATCGTCGGGAGTTGAAATATCGGGAAAAACTGCTTAGAGGGGCTAAGAAGAGGATTGATGAACTGAGAGTGAGCTTGCCGTGGCCAATGGCAAAATTGAGAGTCTATCTTCTTCTCCTTGCTTGGGTGATAGCAGTGAGTGCCAAAATGTGAGGTGTTGTTGTGAGACCCTGACGACTCTGAAGTCCAGGTACACGAAAGGGTTGATGAGAGGCACACTTTGGCCACTGAGCTGGAGAGCGCTTAGCTGGAGCTGAAAGATGCTCATGCCACTGTTGTCGTGCCTTGTGCTGATTGCCCTCTCATCTAGCTAGTTTAGCTGAGCTGAAAGCCAAGGGTGATGAGCATTTGAGCGATTTGGAGAGAGTTAGAGCTGAGCTGGAGCTGACTAGGCTAGAGCTTGAGACACTGTCAGTTCCACCCACTGTCTATGAGAACTACTTGTCTCTTAGATTGGAGTTGATCAAGCTGAAAGCCGAGAAGTCTGTCCAGGTTGATAGAGAGTGTGAGACCTGCTTGTCTCAGGTGGAGGTACTAGCTTCCTTGAGAGAGGAGCTAGCTTATGTCCAAAATGAGAACTTTTACCTCCATCAGATCCTTAGTTGGGTGAGTGCCAGAGATCCACAGCTCGGCCTGATGATCCAGCAGTTTAAGAGGCAGGATGGGTTTATGGTAGGCTACACCTACACCAAGGCTGATTTTGAGAGTGCTATTAGCCGGGCAGTGGAGTGGAGTAAAATGACTCCTGAACAGAGATACCCAAGACTCACTCCATTGAGTCTTTCCATGCTAGTCATCCCAAGGATGGAGTGTTCCAAGAACAACCTAAAACTCCACCCAAGAAGCCCATCTGGGTTCCAAAGCCCAAACACCTGCACACTTCTCTAGACTCTCTACCAGGACCCACTTACACAAGGAGTCTACACCCAACACCACCAAGCCCAAGAACCCAAGCCTCAACCACATCCCAAGAAGCCCACTTACCACTGTGAGTTTTGTCAGAAAGACGGGCATCTTGCGGAGTTTTGCTTCAGGAGGAAGCGGGTTGAGAGAGCAGAGATAGCTCATGGTGGCAAGGAGCAGTTCTACCAGCAGGGTGGTAGACTGAGAGTTCTCTATGCGGGGAGAGGCTAGAGGCCAGGACACATCATGTAGGTGGTGGTAGAGGAGACGAATTTCATACCCGTGCTCAGGAGGGTGGTGTTCGCTTCGGCAGAGCTCCAGGTCATTTGGATACGACTTTGGACCTCGTGGCCGAGACTTTAGGTAGAACCGAGGACCACGCTTTGAGCCACGTATGGTCCAAACTCTTATGATGATTTCTGCTTTCCGTCTTTTGAGCAGATGGCTTGACACTGGTTTAGTTCTTTTGCTAAACCTGGTGCCGGGACCATTTGCTCCCCCTTACAACCACCGATTGTGCAGGATCGGGGACTGGAGGACATTTGGATCATGGACTCAGGATGCTCTCGCCACATGACGGGACATCGCAGATGGTTCTCTAGTCTCTATCCCCCGAGCTCCAAGGAATACATCACCTTCGGGAACATTGGTCAAGGGAAGGTACACAACATTGGCTCAATTCATATCTCTGACCATTTCTCTTTGAAGAACGTTGCTTTTGTTGGAAATTTGAACTTCAATTGATTTCTGTTTCACAACTTCTTGAGCATGGTTTGGAGGTTCGTTTTAAGAAGGGCAGTTCTTCTGTGGTTGATTCTAGAGGGTCTTTGATTTGCTAGATCTTACCTTTTGGTAGGTTTTTTCGGATTGACCTCTAGTTCTTTTGGCCCTTCTCGTTGTTTGATTGCTGGATCCTCCTCTGAGCTTTGGAAGTGGCATAGGAGGTTAGGACATTTGAGTTTTGATCTACTAGTCAGGTTGAGCTCTATGGAACTCATCAGAGGATTGCCCAAGCTTAAGATGGAGAAGGATATAGTTTGCCATCCCTGTCGTCACGGGAAATGGTTGCCGCTTCTCATTTGCCTGTGACTCAGGTAATGACTTCGTACCCGGGAGAGCTGTTACACATGTACACTGTTGGTGAAGCTCGGGTATGCTCAGTCGGTGGGAAGTGGTACGCGCTTGTGATCGTTGATGATTTTTCTCGATTTTCGTGGGTTTTCTTCTTGGAGTCTAAGGATGAGACTTTTCATTTTGTTCATGACCTGATTTTGAAGCTGAAGAATGAGAACAATTGTCGGATGCGAGCGATTCGCTATAACAACGGCTCTAGTTTCAAGAACTCTTAGTTCGTTAGCTCTGTAGTGATCAGGGTCTTGATCATCAGTTTCTTCTCCTTACACTCACCAACAGAACGGCGTTGTGGAACGAAAGAACCGCATGCTAGTCGAGATGGCCAGGACGATGCTCGATGAGCACAGAACTCCTAGGTGTTTTTGGGACTGAAGCCATGAACACGACTTACTATTTTGGCCAACTGCATTTTTCTTAGAGCTTACCTAGGTAGACTTCGTATGAGTTTTGGTTTGGTAGACAGCCCAAGGTGAGCCACTTGCGAGCGTTTGGCTGCAAGTGCTTTGTGCTCAATAAGGGAGGGCATTTGGACCAAGTTGAGTCTCGTTGCTGGGATGGAGTCTTTTCTTGGTTATGCTTTGCATTCTCGAGGCTTCCGTGTTTGGAACCTCGACTCCCAGCAGCTTGTCGAGACTTGTGAAGTTTCTTTTGATGAGTCCTTGCCTTCTTTGACTACTTCTTTTGACCTTTCTAGAGATGGTGAGCTCGGAGAGTCCATCTTCGAGGAAGATGATGACGCTCTAGCTGCTGATGAGGGTGGGCCTTCTGCACAGCCAGCAGAACCCACACCTTCTGAGACTTCGACTGAGGACGAGGGCGGACCTCTGATCACTTCTTCCACTTCTATCGAGCACCCTCAGTCGAGTCCAGAGGTGCCAACTGCTGACTCCGGTGAGGTGACTTCCGATCACCAGGGATCCCGAGCAGTTCAGCGTGATCACCCTCAGAGCTCATCATTGTGGATTTGTCTGAGAGGACTTTGCGCTCTTCTTTTGACTCTTGTTGTGTTGCTGAATCTGCGTTTGTTGCATATTTTGGAGACCAGAGACATTTCTCATGCTCTTTCTGATTCGAATTGGATTAATGCTATGCAAGAAGAGCTTGAGAATTTGTTCGAATCGGGTTTGGACACTGGTTGAGGCTGCCACCCGGATGCAACCCCATAGGCACCAAGTGGGTGTTCAAAAACAAGCAAGGTGGAGATGGGGTTTGTGGTGCGCAACAAAGCTCTACTGGTAGCACAGGGTTTTTGCTAGGAAAGAGGGTATTGACTTTGAGGAGGACATTCGCCCCTGTTGCCCGTCTGAGTCCATTCGCATTCTCTTAGCTTTTGCCGCTTCGAAGGTGTTGGCGTAAAAGATTACGCTAACAGGTTTCTGTGAAAAGAAACTAACAAACGAAGTGTTTGCTGAAGCAAACTGTTCTAAGCCTCCGAAAGGATAATAACTTAGAATAGTTTCGAATGTGTGTATTGAATGACTTGTATTCGGTCCCTATTACAGGGTGAAATGGGGGGTATTTATAGGCCCAAACATTAAGGAAAAGACCTATTTACCCTCTATTACAACCGACATAGTGGAAACTATTCGGTTCCCTTAATAGGGCTAAAATGGTAAAAGACTAATCTAATGAGAAAGAAGATAAGTCTTCCATCTTAGCTGGCAGAAAAGATCTTGGAGGGCCTTAGTTCGAAGATGTACTCCGAAACCAATGCCTATCTTCGTACTTCGAACTTGGTTCTGGGTATCTTCGAAGATGATCGTCTGGGAACCTTCGAATCCGCTGTCTGCTTTTATGTTGCTTCGGCAATAACCCCGAAGATGAGATATTTTCCCCCAACAGTAGCCCCTCGAATACGCTTCTCTGTTTGACCTGTAACGTTAGGAGAGCAGTATACGGAAGGAAAAGATAACCAAACATAGGGGTTATTGGTTTTTATTTTATCTCCGAAATGCATGAAGATATGAACTTCGAATCAGTCTTAAGGTAATTGCTTTTCGAACTATCTTAGAACCGACTCAAGAAGTTCGAAAGTCTTTTAGACTTAGAAAAAATAGCCGTTAAGTTTCTGTTTCTAACGGAAACTGTAGCAGGCGCTAATTTCGTAAGAGGAGTAACGGCAGGAATGCGAAACAACATGGATTAACGGTAAGAAAGTGAAGTCTAGGCTATAAATAGAAGGCCTAGAAGTTACCTGGTTACCTTTCCATCACGTTCTTGCAATCAAAAACTTTTTAGCCCCTTGAGTTCTTGACCCTAGCCTCCATTCCTCAGAGCAATCCGGCAGGTCGCGATGGTGAAGACTAAAGGATCTGCACCTCCGTCGGACCTTGGCCCGGCAGCAGGCGGCCGCAGCAGCAGCGGCGGCAGCGTTGGCGGCGGCACCTCCGATGCCGGCGGCACATCCATGGCGGCAGGAGGGAGAAATCCCCAAATCGCTGATGACCAAGGTCTGTGTCCGCCATCGACGAAATATTTGGATCAATCTTTTGAGTTGGGGCCTTCTACCTGCAAGAGGGAGTCTTTGGCAATCACAGCAGGGGGAAAAATTAGTAATGGAGTTATGATCCAGAAGCCGGGAAAAGAATCGATTCCATCGCCAAGACCCGGAGAAGTAGTGGTATTCGAAGCCTTCTTCGAAGCTGGCTTGGGCCTCCCTGCAGTGGATTTCCTGGCGGAGGTACTTGATCTGTTCCATGTAACCCTCCCCCAATTATCTCCGAATGCAGTAGCTAGATTAGCTATCTTCGAATGGGCGCTGAGAGCCGAAGGTTGTGAGGGGAGGGCAGAAATCTTCGCTGCACTACACAGAGGAACTTGCCAACCGAAGACCTTCGTAGGCTCCGGAGGTTAAAAGTGGTGATATCTTCGGCTCTATCAACTTTAGACTTCGAGATGAGTATGCCCTTCAGTTTCCTGCCAAGGCCATCAATGCCAGATGGTATACTGATTGGGTTCTAAGATGGTTTTATGCCGAAGTTGGAGCAAGCAGTCCTCTGGCCGGGCCCCTTAAAGAAATTCAATTCCGAAAAGAAGCCTTAGTGCAGCCCAACGAAGGCCAGCTCGAAGCTCGTCTTAACTTGCTTTTGAAAGATTAGCCGAAGGTTAAGCATGCGGGACTTAGCCGAAGAATTCTTCGGACTGCAAATTCCTCCGCTGATGGCCAACTGGCCTGTCATCTTCGAGGATGATTCGGAAGGCGGTCTCCGCAAGATTAACTTGACTTCGAGCCCTGCAGGTAACTTCGAAACCAACATGTATTATACATATTTACTTCGAAGAAAGACTAATTTGACTTATTTTTTAGCTTCTTCAGCCCCTATTACTTCAGAGCAAATTGTAAGGGCTTCGGAGAAGATTTTGGGTGCCCCAACTCCTGACTGAAAAAGAATGGCGAGTTAAATTGGTCGGGAGTTGGGAGAGGTTTAACAAGTATGGGGAATATTGGAGTTGACTCCGCCCCTCTGATGGACTGGGTGCCTTTGGAGAAAGGACCCAAGAAAAGGATGGCTGAAGCTGGAGCTTCGAGCTCCGCAAAGACTCCGGTGAAGAAGGTGGCTCGGAAGCCAAAAAATCTCGCACCTTCGAATCCTGCGCCTTCGAGCTCAAGAACCTCAATCTCCTGGTTCTAAAGAAGATGAAGGTATATTATTAGTAAGATTGATTGATGAAGATGCAGCTCAACAAATATTCACATTGAAGATACTGCAGGTATGCCGGAGCCTCAAGCTAACATTGAAGAAGTGAGAGCTCCGGATACTCAAGAGGAGCAAATCGAAGCCCCTATGGGCGAAGATGAAGTTGAAATTCCTACAACTTCAGTTGTGGATGAGGGGAGGACTGCTCACGGAGATACTCCGGCAGCTGAAGTTTTAACTATGGATTCAGATGATGACTTCACCTTTGATCCTCCGAGCAGTCCAGTGCTCGACCTCCCCCAGAATATCGAAGGTAAACTTCGCATAATTCTTTTATTATTTTCTGCAAAATTATACAATGTATAATACCTTTGCTTTTGCAGAGCCCCTTCGGAAGGAGTACAACACGAAGACACAATTCAAGGGCCTTCGACAACTTCGGAGCCGCACCCGGAGGTCGCTCAACAGGGGCATGGAAGGGGTAAAAGACACATAGAGCCTATCCCTACTCAAGGATCAACTTCGTCTGAGTCAACAGATGAAAGTGAATCACTGAGGGGGGGCCATCTTCCGAAGTTCCAAGGACCTCAGGAGAACGCTCCGGACCTTCGTCAAGCAGGGATGACCAAAGGGACTTCGGCAATGCTCCCTCTTTTGACTCCTTTTTTGGAGCCAACTGGGCTTCGGACTCTGCTCAAACCTTTAGGTCGAGTGAGTCGCAAAGTCGGGGAGACAGAGCTGGTAGCAAAATTAAGCAGGGCGAAGAGTTCGGAGCTTAACGTTGCCTGGAACGAGCGGCCTACCAGGTACGGAGCACCTTCGAGTCAATATCTTTAGCGAATTATATTGGGTTCGGAGTACATCTTCGAACCAGCAGCAAATTATACATGAATAATTTCTTACTTTAGTTTTTTCTTTTCTCAGCAAGCAGTCTTGGCCCGCGCTGCAACTTTATCAAGCGAGAATGAAATTGCTCAGCTTCGGGAAGAAAATGAAGCTCTTAAACGCAACTTATCTTTCTCCGAAGCTAGAGTACTTCAAATGGATAATATAATTTCAACGGAGCGTAGGGCCAGACAGGGCTTGGAGGCTGCTAATAAGGAGCTCGAAGCAGAAAGAATCGTGCTTCGGGCTGAAGTTGAAAAGGTGCGGTTGGAGCATGCTAGTGCTGGGTCCGAACTTGTAAGGCTCCAAGAGGAAGCTAGCCAACTCCTAAACCAGAAGAATATTTTAACTACGGAGAATGCTAGGATTTCCGGAGTTTTGGCAGAAACAACTTCGAGCAAGGATGCACTAATTGAAGAAAAGCTTAAGTCGGAGAAGGTAGCTATGGAGGTCATCGAACAGATGCTAGGTGTTCTGGAGTACTTCGGTACTACTGGATCACTTCCTTCGGATGACAACGTGACTCTGCTGCGCCGGTTAAAAGGATCCAAGGAGCAGCGAAGCAAATGAAGACGACATGCATTCGTTATGGAGAACTCTCCGGACAAGTGTCTGCCCTCGGACTACTTCGTTACTACGAGGATTTGGGCCGAACAATCACTCCGAGCGCAGAGAGCTCCATTACCTTCGACGACGAGCGGCTTTGAATCCTTCCGAAGGCGTGACTGCCGCCTGGCGAGCCTTTCAAACCTCATGGAGAGCCGAAGGTCGTTCTACGATCAAGGCTTGGATCGATGAAGGCCAACGCCAGAAGCAAGTTCGGAGCCAAGCTTCGAGCAGTCAACCTCCTCCGAACCCGCAGGTTTAGGAATTATTTAGGATTTTTTGACTATGTAAAGCTCATGCTTGTAAACATTTATCAATGAAAATCTTGTTTGTCATATTTTTAGGCTTTGCCTCTTATGGAAGACATCGAAGTGTTAGAGCTTAACGACTGAACTTCGCTCATTATGGAACACCTTCGAACTTCTAAAGAGTTATAAGCGTCCTCGATTTCGTTATTCCTCGAGATGACTCCGCGTAATTGCGCCCGAAGTAATCAAAGACGTGTTGTCTTATATTAAAGAGGAAGAGAAAGAGGTTGACGCAAACCCTCGTCTTCTGAAGACACTATTTGGTCTGAAGACGAAGGTGAAGCTCGAAATAAAAGATCTGAAGATCTTAGAAGCTGGGAAAGAAGCCCCGAACGACTTCGAACTTGGGCCGAGCTTCAACAAGAGCAGAAGGATTTTAGAGCTTCGAGGGGGAGGAAAAGAGTTAAACGTAAAGTTCTTAGAACTTCCGATGTTGGAACTAGTCGTTCCACCCCTAGCTCTCGGGACCGAAGAGGTCTCCGATTCCTTCTTGGTATAGATACCAATTTTTCATAGTGTAATCTGTAAACACATTTATTTCAATAATGAATGCCGATTTAAAATTGTCTCCATATTTACTAGCCCCTCTTTGTGGATAAGCAACTTCGAAATGTATTCAAAGATGGTTATGCGCAAAGAAAAAACTTCGGAGTACAATTTTTTGGGGGTTCGGAGCCCCTCTGTCATTTAAAGATCTTTTTAAAATCTTATGAAATGTCTTCGGACTATTTGTAGTCAGAAGAATGGTAATTTAGTACCTTTGTTTTATGAAAGAAATCAGTTAAGATAACTTCAGGACACTTTAGTGCCTTAAAAAATTTGTCACTTTGGACTATGTTAACAGACATTCGAAGCTCATGGCTCAAATGCTGTTTTGCTTTAGCCACCTTCGGCTTATTTTGCGATCTCTGACGAACCAATGGTTCGGAGTTTGCATGGTCTCTTTGGACTCTTTTTACGGATGTCTACCAGCCAATGGCTTGGACTCCGTATAATTTGGCCACCTTCGGCTCTTTTTGCAGAAGTCTACCAGCCTAATGGCTTGGACTTCGCAGATTTTGGCCACCTTCGGCTCTTTTTGCAGAAGTCTACCAGCCAATGGCTTGGACTTCGCAGATTTTTGGCCACCTTCGCTCTTTTTACGGAAGTCTACAAGCTGCAGCTTGGACTCCGTAGGTTTTGGCCACCTTCGGCTCTTTTTTACGGAAGTCTACCAGCCAATGGCTTGGACTCCGTAGGGTGTGGTTTTGGGCTCTTTTACGGATGCCTACAAGCCGGTGGCCTGGGCTCCGGATTATGTCAGCCCCACGTCGGAGGCTTCGAACTTTATGGGTTCGAAGTCCGAAAATACAACCCAGCTTAATGACACTTCCCTCTCGGTCGACCCCGCGGTTCCAGTGCGTCCACTCGGAAGCTGGAAGTCTATGAGGGGAAGGCAACTATCAGGGTCATATGCTTTATTAATTTAGAGGATGATTTACAAGCGAATTACAAGGAGCCCTTATGCGAAGTATCGCTTTAGGTGCTCCGCATGCCAAGCATGTGCTAACTCTTCACCTTCTAAATTAGCTAATTTAAATGAACCAGGGCGCCCTGAAGCGGACAATTAGATATGGACCTTCCCATTTATTGCCTAACTTCCCTGGTGCTATAATGCTTCGTAGAACAAGATGACCCGGTCTTAGTTCATTGAGCTTAACCTTCGGGTCATACCAAGCCTTCGTCTGCTGATGATACTTTGATAAATTAGCTACAGCTCGAAGTCTTGTTTCTTCTGATAAATCTAACGAAGCTTGTCTTTCTTCTTCAATGTCCGGTTCGGTGCTGCGAAATGATCCCCCTTTGAGCTCGTTGGAGTCATAGCTTCATCTCCGAATAGTAGTCTGAACTGGAGTAAAACCTGTGGACCTTGTTTGCGTAGTCCGAATGGACCACAGAATCTTCGGAAGCTCTTCGGTCCACAGTCCCTTTGCTAATCCATACTATTCTTCGATTTAGCCCCTGATAAAATATTTCCATTGGCTCGCTCTACGGCTCCATTCGACTGAGGATGCCTCACTGCAGCAAAAGCATAGCTGAATGCCTAGATCTTCGCAAAACTTCCTGAAGGGTTCTGCGTCGAACTGTGTTCCATTATCGACTGTGAGGTATCCTAGGCACTACGAACCGGCAAATATGTTCTTCAGAAGAATTTCTGTACATTGTTCGAAGTGATAGCTGTTAAGGGTTTCTGCTTCCACCCACTTAGAAAAATATTCAATAGCTACCACTGCGAACTTCAGATTTCCCTTTGCTAACGGAAAGGGACCAATTAGATCCATACCCCATCTGGCCATAGGCCATACGGAGCAATGACTTGAAGAGCTGTTGGTGGGCGATGACTCCGTCGACCATCCACTGGTATCCTTGACAAGTGCGGACCAAGCTCTCCGCATCAGCTGTTATTGTGGGCCAAAAAAGCCCCTGGCGAAGTGTTTTTTCCTGCCAGAGCTCTAGGGGCTAAATGGCTTCCACAAGGCACTCGTGAATTTTCTCGAAGAATTTCTTGGCCTTCGGCTTGAGAGTATACATCGGAGTAGAGGGGAACATACTCCGGCCTTGTATAATATACCGTTGATTAACTTGATAGTTCTGGCTCTGAGCTTTAATCTTGACAACTGGGGCTCTTCGGGCAAATTTCTTCCTCCTTGCAAGAGTTCTATGATCGAATCTTTCCAATCTGCACTAGGAATGCAAAGAATCTCCGCAGAGGCAATTTGTGACACCGAAGGTATATGAGCTCCTCATAGAAAGCTTCTTCAAGGCACATCCACAGCTCCGGCTGCAGCCTTCGCTAAAATGTCCGCTTGCACGTTTTCCGCTCTTGGTATACTCCGAATGGAAATACCCTTGAAGTGTGCTTCGATTTTGCGATTTCTTCTATGTACTTTGCAAGCTGTGGATGCCGAACTTGAAAACTTTTGTCTACGTGCCTGCTACTATCTGAGAATCTGTCTTTATAATTATTCTTGTAGCCCCTAGAGCACGTGCTTTCGAAGTCCCTAATAAATCCTTCGTACTCCGCTATATTATTGGTAGACTTAAAGTTGAGTCTTGCGGAGTACATTGCTCTTTGCCCTGACGGTGCAATCAACACTGCCCCAATCCTGCTCCGGATGCTTGGAAAGCCCCATCGGAGGTAAACAGTCCAAACTCCGTCACTTGATTTCTCCGGAGTCAAATTCGCAGGTGGAGTCCACTCTGCTACGAAAGTCTGCTAGGACTTGGGATTTGATAGCTGTCCTTGCCAAAAAGATATGCCGAAGGTGCTAGCTCGACTGCCCAACTTTCCAATCCTTCCAGTGGAATCTTTGCTTCGGAGCATATCTCCTAAGGGATACGAAGTTGTACAATTACATTATTAGCCAAAAAATAATGTCTTAGCTTCCTCGAAGCCATTATCAGAAGCATAAACGAACTTTTCAAGTTCGGAGTATCTTGTCTTCGCTCCTGATAATGCTTCGGATACAAAATAAACAGGATTTTGGACCAACTTCCCATTGAAATCCACTTCTCTGACAAGGACTGCGCTGACAGCTGAACCTGTAGCTGCAAGGTACAGAGTAGGGTTTCGTCCGCAGTAGGCACCGTGAGTGTAGCAAGATTACTGAGATAATCTTTAATATCTTCGAAGCTTCTCTGACACTCCGGTGTCCATGCAAAATCTTCGGACCCTTCAAAGCTTTGAATATCGGCAAGCTCCTCTCCGCAGACCTTGATAAAACCTGCTAAGTGCGGCCAGACGCCCAGTCAGCTTTTGCACTTGCTTTAAATTCTCCGGAGGAGCCATTTTCTGCAGCGCAGTTATTTGAGTAGGGCTAGCTTCAATTCCCCTGCTTGAAACTAAATACCCTAACAATTTTCCAGCCTTAGCTCCGAATATAATTTTTCGGGGTTAAGACGATCCCACATGCCCGAAGGCTATTGAATGTTTCTGCTAAGTCTAGGCTATGTTGGTGCTTTAAAGCACTCTTTATTACAATATCATCCATATAGGCCTCCACATTGCGACCTAGTTGATGACCTAGAGCCTTAGCAACTAATCCGAAAAAGTAGCCCCAGCGTTTCTTAGGCCGAAGGGCATTCTTACATAGCAGAAGACTCCCGAAGGAGTTACGAAGCTGTCTTGATTCATCGTTCGCGCTTCAACCATATTTGATGATAAGCCAGAATACGCGTCGAGGAAGCTTAGTAACTCCGAACCTGCGGTGGAGTCAACCAGTTGATCATTCGGGGCATGGGGTAGGGGTCACGTGGGCATGCTTTATTCAAAGATGTGAAATCAAATGCACATGCGCCACTTCCCGGAAGACTTCTTTCTGACGAAGACTGGGTTGGCTAACCATTCCGTGTGAGCCACTTCCTCTGATAATCCCAGCCTTCAATAATTTCTCAACTTCGTCCTTAGCTAGAGCAGCACTCTCTCGGACATCTTCCGGAGTCCTTGTCGAACAGGCCGGGCCTTCGGGTTTACATGTAAACTGTGCTCACTGATATCCCGATCGACTCCGGTGATATCTTCGTCAGACCAAGCGAAGACATCCAAATTTTCTTCCACCACCTTTTCCAAGGAGGTTGCAACTTCAGGAGGTAAATCTTTACCAAATTGAAAAGTGTATTCTTTACCATCTTTAACAATAACCTTCGTTGCAATCTCTCCTTCGGGACTTGGTCTCGGAAAGACTTCTTCGAAGCTTCGGAGGAGGCTGAAAAAATTTCTTCATTATTTTTGCACACTGTTTACTTGCCTCGGATCAAGAGGGGGACCATGACCATATTCCGCCCTCCGAGCAATGGCTTGATCTCGGAAGATCGTAAGGACTCCTGCTTGTGTGGGCATCTTCATGCACAAGTAATTGTGATGCGCCACAGCTCCGAACTGGTTCAGCATGGCCCTTCCGAAGATGACAGTTATAAGCATACGGGGCATCTATTACATCGAAAATTACTTCTTCAGTCCGGGCTAATAAACCTTCTCCGAAGGTAACTTCCAGGCCTATCTGGCCAAGTGCATCAAGCGGAGGTCCTGCGAAGCCTTGCAGAGGACGAGCCGCTTGGAGGAGATCTTCCTGGAAATGCATAACTGATCGAAGGCTTGAACAAAAATGATATCTGCCGAACTACCTCCGTCAATTAGCACCCTTCGGACTTCAGTTCCTGCAATATCAGCAGTGATAACCAATGGATCTGCATGCGGGAACTTAATACCAGCTGCATCCTCGGCAGAGAAAGATATCAGAACGTGAGACCACTCCGGCATTGCAGCTGCAGATGATGAAGTCCCAATATGACCTACTTCCCGAACGTACTCTCTTCGCTGTCCTCTTGGACATGCTTCCGAGGGTACCTCCTCCGGAGATAGGGAGAACTACTCTTTTTCCTCTATCTTGCCCTTCCTCTTGCTTCGGAGGTGGCATAACCTTGGCCACCGGAGGGTGGCCTTGCAGCATCAAAATTTTCTATTCGCGCCACAGCCTGGATCGGCTCTGGCCGCGTTGCAGCTGGAACTCGGTCGCGTACTGCCTCGACCCGAAGTTCTCTCTAAGTACTCTCTCTAAGTATTGAATGACTTGTATTCGGTCCCTATTACAGGGTGAAATGGGGGGTATTTATAGGCCCAAACATTAAGGAAAAGACCTATTTACCCCTCTATTACAACCGACATAGTGGAAACTATTCGGTTCCCTTAATAGGGCTAAAATGGTAAAAGACTAATCTAATGAGAAAGAAGATAAGTCTTCCATCTTAGCTGGCAGAAAAGATCTGGAGGGCCTTAGTTCGAAGATGTACTCCAAACCAATGCCTATCTTCGTACTTCGAACTTGGTTTCTGGGTATCTTCGAAGATGATCGTCTGGGAACCTTCGAATCCGCTGTCTGCTTTTATGTTGCTTCGGCAATACCCCGAAGATGAGATATTTTCCCCCAATAGAAGGGTTTTAAGCTTTTTCAAATGGATGTCAAGAGTGCTTTTCTGAACGGGTACATAGAGGAGGAAGTCTATGTTAGGGCAGCCCCCAGTTTTGAAAACCCAAAGTTTCCTAGACATGTTTTTAAGCTGCAAAAAGCTTTATATGGTCTTAAGCAAGCCCTCAGGGCTTTGTATGACCGGTTAAAGCAGTTTTTGTTGGGGAAGGGCTTTATGGGTTCTGTGGATAAAACTCTTTTTCTGCTAGAGATGTATTAGATTTCTTGGTTACTCAGATATACGTGGACGATATCATTTTTGGTGGTACTACTGATGCTCTTGTGTCCAAGTTTTCTGAGCAATGCACACTGAGTTTGAGATGAGCCTCATGGTGAGCTCAAGTACTTCCTAGGGCTCCAGATCAAGCAGACCAAGGATGACACCTTACACTCGGGACATGTTGAAGAAATTTGACTTTGGTGGAGACCTGAAGCCACAGATGACCCTAATGGGAACATCTTGGGGCCTGGACAAGGATACGAGCGGTGTCAAGGTCAACGAGAGAGAGTTTCGAGGGATGATCGGTTCGCTGTTGTACTTGATGGCATTGAGGCCAGACATACAGTTCGCCGTGGGATTGTGCGCGAGCTTCTAGTCTTCACCACGCGCGTCTCATCGGCAGGCTGTCAAGCGCATTTCAGGTATCTCACCTATGCGCCAGATCTAGGTCTTTATTACTCAGCATCATCATCTCTTGATTTATCTGGCTTTTCGGACGCTGACTTTGGTGGGTGCCGGTTGGATCGCAAGTCGACTTCCGCTACTTGCAGTTTCTTGGCTCTTCTCTTGTCTCTTGGGCTTCTTGAAAGCAATCTGGAGTTGCACTTTCGACCACTGAGGCTAAGTATGTAGCTGCTGCTAGCTGCTACTCATAGTTGGTTTGGATGATTTCCACTTTGCGAGACTTTGGGTTGTTCTTTCCTACCAGAGTTCCTCTGTTTGTGATAGCACCAGTGCAATTAGTGTACGGAAAAACCCTTGTCTCCATTCAAAAACCAAACACATTGATGTGCGCTTTCACTTTCTAAGGGATCAATATGAGAAAGGTGTCATTGATCTTGTTCATGTTGATACCCATCAGCAGTTGGCTGACATTTCACCAAACCCCTAGATCAGTCTACTTTTGAGCGTTTACGAGGGGATTTGGGTGTTGTGTATCCTTTTTAGGATATTTTGAGTCAGTTTCTTGCTTCTTTACTCTTTTCTTGAGTCTTTTGTGTGTGTCATATCATGCATATTCTCATACCACACTTTGAGCTTGCTTCGGTTATATGATTGAACTGCTTTACCTTAGTCTAGCTGGTACATGCTTTTGATTACTTGTCGGTGATCATGCTTTGCTTCAGTTCACATGATATGTCTGATATCTGTCATATGCATGACTTTTATGCTTTAAAATTGAAAAATAATCACCATTGCTTCTGGTAACTAGCACGAGTAGGATGAATGCTTTTGCTATCTGTTACATGCCTTGTAGCTATTCCTCACTTAGATGCAGATATGCAACTTGACATCTTTATGCTTATAAACATGGAAATGTGTTATAAAATTGATAAAAATCAAAAATGAATGAAAATCCCATGCCCTTTTTATGCTTGACTTGAAAAGATCCAGGTGGGTTTTCTTTGTCGCATTGCATTGTTCTGGACTGCTTACCATAGCACTCTTGTATGAACCATGACATGTAGTGTATGCAAGATCACTGTCATAAGCTTCTGATGGTCCAGTTCTGGCCTAGGCTTGACCTTGGTCGGTTAGCATAAGATTTGACATGCAATAACCCCTGGCAAAATGAAAAGGAAAAAGAAAAAGCCTGAAATTTAAAAAGATAACAAGTTTGCTGAAGCACTTTGTTCTGGACAATTCTTATCTTGGTAGATATCAGTTAGCTTTTGTATCTCATGCTTTACCTTTCTTGTCAACTAGAAAATGTGGTGATTTTTTGTTTGCAAAAATTTAAAAATGCGTGCTAATGACTTCTTTAATATCATCTGTTGCACTGATCATGCCATGTGTCTTAGACAGTATGTCTTTGCTGTACCTGCTAGATTGCTGTAATTGCAGTTATCTTACTGAGAAGCATGCTTCTACACTCCACCATGCAACCAGTTGCATTCATTGCATATTTTGAGGGGGTAGTTGCAATTCAGGGGAGTGTTTGTCTCTTTAGAGTGCATTAGTGTCGCTTGATGAGTCCAATTGTCAACAAGGGGAGAAATTTTGGAGAAGAGTTTAAGGGGGGAGTTTTGGCTTCTCGGGATTTGTTTTAGGGGGAGTTTTGTGTCCCGTTTGTCCTTACTCTTTGGATATCCTTGTGTGATAATTCTGAGATTGCACTCGTTTTGAGTCTTACTTTTGGTTAACCATAATGACTGTTTCTTGCTTTTGTTTGGCTTTTGGTCATTAGGGTTAAACTTTTATTTTATTTATCTTCTTCTCTATTTTCTTGTGTTTTTTTTCAGGTTTCCACATGTGCTCGCAGGTACTGGAGAGCTGATAAAGAGAAAGTGTTGACAATGCACTCATCAAGGGGGAGATTGAGGAGCCATGCTAAAGAGAAGTGTTTTGGACAATGCTTATCTTGGTAGATATCAGTTAGCTTCTGCATCTCATGCTTTACCTTGCTTGTCATCTGGAAATGTGGTGATGCTTTGTTTTGCAAAATTGAAAAATACGTGCTAATGACCTTTCTTTAGATATCATTTGTTGCACTAATGATGCCATGTGTCTTAGACAGTATGTCTTTTGCTATACTTGTTAGATGATGTAATTCTAGTCAATCATATCTGAGAGCATGCTTTCTACACTCCACCTGCACCCCAATTGCACTTATTGCATATTTTGAAGGGGGAGTTGCATTTCAGAAGGAGTTTGTGTCTGTTTAGAGTGCTTGATGATTCACTTGTCAACAAGGGGGAGAAATTTGGGGAGAAGATTTAAGGGAAGTTTTTGCTTTCTCTGGGATTGTTTCAGGGGGAGTTTTTGTCTCGTTTGTCCTTACTCTTTGGATATCCTTGATGTTTTCTGAGATTGCACTCATTTTCGAGCTTTTACTTTTGGTTAACCATAACGACCACTTCTTGCTTTTGTTTGGCTTTTGGTCATTAGGGTTAAACTTTTACTTTATTTTCTTCTACTCTGTTTTCTTGTGCTTTGTTTTTTTTCCACATGTGTGTCGAGGTACTGAAGTGCTGAAGAAGTGAAGTGTTGATAATGCACTCATCAAGGGGAGATTGAGGAGCCATGCTGAAAAGCGTGGGCCTCATGGCTCCAGATGTGATGAGTCATTATCAACGGGAAGTCAAGAGGACATAAAGAGAGGAGAAGACCTGTTGTGTCTGGGCCGCTTGTGACTCAGGTACACGGTGCAGCGAGCGACTGTCGGGCAGAGGGGCCGCGATGTTGAGCTGGCCCAATCCGGGTACATGGGCTAGGAGCAGCAGAGGATCCACTGGGCTGTTGAGAAGGATTGACTCAGGTACACGGCAGCGAGCGATTGCCGGGCTGAGACAGCTACGGAATCAGGCTGCCCAATCCAGGTACCTGGTACAAAGTCGGTGGATGCTTTGTCAGTTTCGGCGCAAAACTAACGACCGCTGATCTCGGATCGGACCATTCTGGGGCGAAGCCGTAGTCACTACGAAAGCGTCCGCTTCCGGTTAACTCATCTGTAAATAGGAGTTACTAATTTGTTCTTAGGCCCACAGTCAGTCAGTCGAGTCTGTAAAAATATCCTATGTGCAGTTTGGTATTTTCCATTTTATTTCAGCGTCTGTAAAACCCTAAGGGTCTTTTGGTATTTTCCTAGGCTATTGGGCTGCCTATAAATAGGGCCCCAATCCCTAGGGTTTAAGGTTACCCATTCTGTAATTCACTTTAATCCTGCAAAAAGGTTTGGTCATTTTGTTCGTCTTTCTGTGTTCTTCTTGCGAGCGTCCGCACTGTTTTCACCGCGTACACACCGAGAGATCGCTTCAACAGGTTTTATTCTCTATTTCCTTTCAGCCATTTGTTTTCTTGGTGAATACGTTTAATCGGTTTGCATCATTTTGCATGCCTATAGCGATCTTTTGTATGCAATGGTTTAGGCTTCGGTTCTCTGTGTTCTGTGCGCTGAGAGATTTTCTTGGCACTGTCTTTGTCTTTTGTGCGGCTGGTTAGTATTGTGTTTTTGTTTACTCTTGAAAGCAACCGGTTAGCAAGCTAGTCTATTGTGCTAGATATATATTTTTTCGTATCCTGGCAGGCAGCCGTGTTCTCTATTGTAGGTGGCAGGGCATTGAGTGCCTCTAGTAGTCTCATAGCTGCCTGGTTTGTTTGTTGTTCAGTCTTCTCTCACAGTACTTCATAGGTTGTCCTCACCTATGGCTTGGGCTGCTCTAGCTACTAGCATGTGCATGGCATGGCTAGCGAAACTAGCCTACAACTAGCTTTTGATTTTGGTTTTTGAACAACCACAATACTTCGCACGGGTAAGCAGTCCAGACAAGTTTTTGCATTTGTTTTGTGATCTCTGCGAAGTCAACAGTGCGTTCTACGAATCTCCTTTGAATCGTGTTGAAGTTTTATTTTCTATTTGAACTTCCTGCGAAGGGTGTCTGTCCGAAGTCTGTGTCAGTTTTGAGTCCTTCACTGAAGCTTTGCAGTGTTCGAAGCCCCTTCGAAGTTCAGCGCAAGTCTATTCTGACCGAGGCGAAGATCCAAGCTCATGCTGGCTTCGCTAGCACTAGTACGTATAGACTCTGGCTGTCGTGTCGAAGAGGTTGTGGCTCGAAGTATGATCATGTGACCCACAGTAGCGCAACCTCCGCTGATTCTGTGTTTTAGATCGAAGTCCATAGCACACCCTTCGCTGGTATTTGTGCATAGTTTTAGAGCTTGCTCCGGAGTTTTGGGCTTCGATTGCACTAGCTGCTGTAGTAGGTTTCGAAGTTTGTTTGTGGCTTCGAATGACGAAGTATGTTTTCGGAGTGTGTCTGCAGACTTCGAACATGGTTAATAGACTTGGTTTTAGAGACTATTTTAAACAGTACTAGTTTTGTCTCGTTTTGCGTGCTGTTGACCAGAAGTCTCTTTTTGATGATGCGTGAACTGCTTATGTTTTGAATGACAAATTAATCTGCCTTTAAGCACTATGTCGGTGTTTCTTTGTTTAGGACACCGATCGTTTTAGGCTAGATCATTTTAGGCTCTGTTGATCTATTTACTTTTCCCTGCTAAGTCAGTTGAGGTGCGTTGGGTGTTGGGAGCAGGCCATTGATTCACAAGAATTTTTTAGGCGCCCATTCACCCCCCCGCTGGTCGCTAGTTTCGGTCCTACATGCTTCCGCCTCTCAGCCTCCTCCGAAGCCTAGCACCGAAGGGTGTCACTCTCCTGCATTAAAAGAGCTTCCCAGTGGCCCACGGAGGCCGCTGCCACGCGGTGTTCAATGCGAAGGCCTAGCAAGATTCAAGAAATCTTCAGTATTGCTAAAGGAGCTAAGTACCACACGAAGCCCGTGTGAAGCTTCGCTCACCTGAATGAGGGCGTCATTGGCATTCGCGAAGAGGCCGAAGTGGTTGTCGCGGATGAGCTGCGTCACCAAGTCCCCCTTCACAGCAGCAACGCGGTCGTCATAAAAGGATTTGATGGCCGCCTCCGCCACAGGTCCCCTCGGAAGCATGGGCGGACCATGGGCGACAGAAACATAGGCCTGGCCGGAGCCGGTCTCCGTTCTACTACCTCGACCACCTCTTCATGTTGCTCCTGAGGGGACCCTCCAACGCGGTTGTCTCCCTCGTCCTCTTCGGACGAAGAGCTGTCGGACTCGGAGCTGCTGTTCCCACTTCTGTCAGAGGTCCCCTTCGACTCCGCTACGATATGCCTCGCGTCATCGCTGGCACCTGAAGAAAAGTAAAAGTCAATATGCATGAATTTAAAGAGAAGGGTGATTAAGTGTCTACCTCTGTCAACGTCCTCTTTGCCCGAAGAGATGTCCTGGAAGGAGGTGGGAGCAATGTGTGCCCCCAGTACCTTCACTGGGATGGCTGAGCCCCAACCTCTGTGCTCGAAGGGGTCGTCATCGCAGCCTCCGGTGCCACCACTTTGGTGGCTGCCGCAGCTCCAGCACCACCACTTCGGTCGTCACAGTAGGAGCATCCACGGGCTCCTCTCTAGCAGCAAGGTCCGGGGATGCACGCTGCACCACGCCAGAGGCTTCAACCGCCGAGGGCTCCGAGTGAACCCTCGAGGACTCTACGGACTTCGACGTCTCGAGGTCCTCGTCGTCCACCATCTTCCTTTTGGAGCCGCTCGTTGAAGGTGCTGAGCTGGCGAAGTCTGGAAGCGTTTGGACTCCCTCGGTGCCAAGCCAGGTCCACACGCGGTTCCATCACTCCCAAGACCCCGTCAAAGCAAGCCTTCGATTTTGCTCGTCCGGTGTCGAAGCCCCCACGACGCGTTCGGCTGCCACAATAGCCTCCTCTGGAGGCCGCACATCACGCGCAGCTTCATCAAAGACTCCAAGTCAGCACAAGTTAAACATTGCGAAGTATGAAGGTGAAAGTTCGAAGCCTTACCAAGACGCTCCACAACAGTTCGCTCAGACCCTCTGAGCCTAGAACCAAGAACAAGTCCTCTGGCCAAGAGAGTGTGAGGGGGGTCAAAGGGTGATGAACTCTTCGGCTAAGTCCCTCATGCTCATCTTCGAAGCCACCCTTCGTAGAGCAAGATCCTCGATTGAAGGGCCTAGGAGCTCGACCCCACCGTGCCTTCACGACGGTAGGAGATGAGCGCGTTGGTACTCCGAAGGGGGTAGTCCGCACCCACCGAAGCATAAAACCATTTTTGGTCCCACTTTGAGTACCATTTATTATTGACGGCCCTCGTCGGAAGGTCATCCAAGAACTCTCTACGGAGCTAGAAATTGTTGCTCTCGAAGGCTAAGGCCCTCTCGACGCCATCTGCCCCCTCCCTCAAAATCGACTGGCAGCTTGCATCGTGAAGGGCGATGAGATGTCCGTGCACCCCTCGCAGCCTTCGGCCCTCATGGCCCACTCAAAAATTGCAAGCCTCGCCATGGCATTTGGGACAGCTGAGGGAGCTCGAAGTTGTATGCCTTCGGCACCTCGCTCAGCACGTCCACCATTGGCAGTCCGAGCCCCGCCTCAAAGAGGGCCTCAAAGATAACGACTTCATCGAGCTGGGGCCTTGAGATGGTCTCTGTCTTCTCAGGGACTCAAAGCCGGATGCCATCAGAGATCCTCCCTTCGTAGATCCTCTGGATGGACTCCTCCATAGAGAACAAAGCCTTCAACTCCAAAGTTTGTTCAAACCTATCCGACGGAGACCAAAGGTCCCTTGGCCCGAGGCACCTCACAGCAGGCTTCACCATCGCCTCCGCCGCTTGGGCCTTGATAGAGCGCGAGCTCGTGCCCGGGACCAAGGCCTTCTTCGACGCAACCTTCTTTGGCATCTTGCGAAGGGCTTCGATGCAAAGTGCACTAAGGGGCTTCGGAGCAAGCTACACGTGGAGCCGAAGGTGGAGAACAAAGAGTGAAGATGGCTAGGGCTAAAGCAGAAAGCAAATGAAGGTGTGGGCGGAGCCGTGGTATGTCAAGCCCCTTTATAGGTGGTAAAAAGTGACCATGCGCTCTGCACCGAAGTCATTTTTCACCGGTTACCCCGGCCACCGCAGTCAATGACCGATGGGCCCAGAGTAAAAATTGAAGCGAACTGTCATGCCCCCCACGTTGCAACGGCCTGGTTTCTGACCGTTGCAGGGTCGCTTGGGCTCCTTGAGGGCGTCCCATCATTCCGTACAAGCATTTAATACCTGCGCGGTTCGAAACCAGCCTTTGGCCTAAGATTCCGAAGGCCTGCCTTCTCCGAAGCTTCATTTTTTCAGGTCATTTGTCCCAAGGCACACGCACCCCTTCGCTCCGAAGAGCTACGTGCGAGGGGCTACTGTTGGGGGAAATAAGTTTTCCCTTAATCAGGGCCAAATGACGATAGCCTCCGAAGGCCTCGAGTTAGGAGCCCGCCGACTGGCGAAGCCTCAAGATGAGCTCCAGCCCCCTCTGATGAAGTTAAGTCCATATTTCCTTACCCTCTCCAAAATTTGACGTAGATTGGCCATGTGGTCTTGAGTACTGCTTGATTTTAGTATGATGTTGTCTATTTATATCTCTACTAATAGGTCGATCAGATCGTGGAAGATGTAGTTCATGACCCTTTGGTATGTTTCTCCGGCATTTTTTAAGACGAATGTCATCACCACCCACTCATAGAGCATGATGGCACCTCGACACTAGAAAGTTGTCTTATGGTGAGTTACAACTGAAGTCCTTTAGTACCATATTGGTCTTGATCAATTCCTCTGATCCTTTTCCCAATATCGGGAAGGTAGCGTACGACATTACGTTGATGGCTGCTCCTCAATCTATCATCATTATGAACATAAACTTCCTATTGACTATTTCCTTAATATAAAGAGGCTTCAGGTGTCGATGCACGCGTCTTCTGGCTTGTCAAATATCACCGATTGGGGCATTAGTACTAGCTAGTCCATTGCCTCGGCCTGTTCATCATCTCTATTGGGGGCAGCCTGATATTCTGTAGGGAGGAAGAGTACCATATTCACGCTTACATCTTTCTTGTCGTCTTGATTGGCCTTCCTTTTAACACCCCATTCCTTCTTGACTTCCTTGGGCCGATCAATCTTATCACCACAATATAGTACCTTCAACTATTTCTGTCACATCTGTTGCACCCTTACTTTCTAGTTTTTCGTAAAAATCCCGCTTGGGCACCATTGCGGATTTTTTTTGTTGCCTCATCACTGACCGATTGGCCATCCCTTTTGGCATTGATGGGACCAAACCTTTCATGTACTGATGGCCTCCATGGTGAATGCCTTTGATGGATGCTTGACCTTGTCACATGATCATATGATCTTGTCCTATCACTGCGGGATCTCCGATCACTCTCCCTTCTGCCTCTATCGTCACTACATTCAGGACAGTTGTCCATGATGGAAGGCACACTCCTTTATTCTAGAAAAACATGAAAATTTCACAATTCTAGTGGTAGTTAAACCGTAGGTGGTTTCTATTATCTCCATAATCTGCCTCTTCTCTTGTTTTTCTTTATACTTGTTGATCAAATTTGATGAAGTAACTCGATCCTTGTCGATATGCCTGGCTCTTTTTGCATGCCCATCATAAAGATGGTGCGAATGCACCATATTGACTGGGAAAGGTTGTCCATCAATGTTCATCGACTTTTTTCTGTCATTGAACTTGATTCGACCTTGTTCTACGTCCGATTGAATTTTTTGCCTGAATACATTGCATTCATTGGTGTGGTGTGACAGAGAGTTGTGCCACTTGTAGTTATTCCTCTTCTTCAGCTCATCAATGGGTGGTGTCACGTGGTTAGGCGGTAGCTAAATTTGTTTCTCCTTGTGCAGCAAGTCGAATATCTTGTCGGCATTATTGATGATGAAGTCATATTTCTCCTCTTCGCCAGATACCTTCACCTAGGGACATGCGACTGACTTCTTGTTTTTGGACCATTCGACTAACCCGACTTCTTCATCGGACTCACTGTCTTCGTCGGAATACGAAGGGTATACCTAGGTGTATGCGATCATCTTTTGATACTTATCCCTTCTCGCTTCTTGGAATCAACTCTCATGTGTCGATACCCTCCATACCAAGTGCGGGAGGATCTCGAACTCTTGCGACAAGAATCTCTCTTTTATTAGGTTCAAGAGTCCCTAGAAATCTAGCTATGCCAGTTGGGTATCACTGAGGCTAAAAATGTAGCATCTGCTACGCACGTCCTAGAACCTCTGAATGTAATCCTATACTGAATCATCCATCTTCTGTCGTACTGCCATCAAGTTGGTAAGCTTCATCTCATGCATGCCAGCAAAGAAATATCTGTTGAACTTCTTCTCCAAATCTGCCCATCCTCTAACATAATTCACCAGCAGAGATGAGAACCATGTGAAGGTCGATCACGACAGTGAAAGTGGAAAGAACCGAACCTTTAGTGCCTCATCAACCGATGCCTCTCCACACTAGGCAAGGAAGCGGTTGATGTGCTCGATTTTGGAGACCGAGTCTTGCCCTAAAAATTTGGTGAAGTTGGGTACTTTATATTGGTTCAATAGTGGCACCCTATCAAACCACTCTAGGTAGGGCCTTCGATACATGTACGTATTATCTTTGGGTTTAATCCCAAATTGGTCCCGAATGACTTCAATGACCCGATTCACCCAATCTTCCTCTTGCTAACTCGGCATGGGGTACTGGTCGGACATCAGGGCCTATGGGTACTGGTCTATCCAAACGACATTATATCTGTATTTCTCTTCGTTGGTGTAGGCTTGGTCCTCGTAATACGTGGCCTGGTGGTACCTTGGAGGGATACCATTAGGTGCCCCATTAGCTGCACGAGATCGGACAACACGTTCGTTGCAATGCCATACGTAGTTCTAATCACTTCTTGCCACATTAGCACCTATGGAGTAGTCATGGGCTGAGGCGCCAGCATGCCCCTCTCGAGGCCATACGCATTCTGTGACTGGTCCTGTCTCCCTATCCCTTGAGGCGTAGGAGTCGGTGGTTGGGCCGTCGTGCTTCTTTCGGGACCGAACGAGACATTCAGTACCTCCTGCTTCATTGGCCCTAGTGGCCGTGGCGCCGACCGAGTGTGATGTGCATTCTAGATTGAACGTGGATAGTTGACAGGAAAATACACCGAACCTTTAGCCGGTTCATGAGCTATCGTTCCATCAATATTCTTCTTGATCAACCCATGCAGGGTGTTGACCAACACCTCGAACTGATTGATGAGGGTGTGGTGGAGTGCATTGTCGATAACCTCTTGAATACTGACCCAGGGGCTTTAAGCCTATTGTGTCTGGCTCCCTCGATTAGGGTCAGCTTCGACAATTTATTCCTCTGGATAGGGCCAGACCGAGTCATGCCGAAGGATTCTAGGCACAACTTATAGTAATCGTCCACGTGTGTTTTTACCTATGCTCTCTGCTCATCAATTAATGCCTCTAAGGTGATCTTGATGATGTTATTGTTGTTGAGTTTGCCCACCATAGTCGAGTGGTCCGAAGATGGTCCCACCGGGCGTGCCAAAAAGCGTGTTGGGCCAAAAACATGTCAGAGACATTTTTGGTCACACGCGTAGCCTCGGAGATCTGCTTAACTCTAGTGCAGGTCCTAAAATCTTGGGGTTCTAAGCGTGCCAATCAGTTTGATCCTACAACTGATAATGTAACGAAAGAAGTTAATAGCAACGTCCATCGGCTATCGAGCTGATGGCCATGATATGCATCGGGTTACACGTATTGATCGAGAGAATCCATAGCATGTGATGCATGTAAACCATTGGGTGTTGTGGGACAAGAGCCTGGCTATTAGGCCGATGAGGCAATCAGCCGATATGCAGTACTCACACCGATTGGGCCGATGATTGGGTAAGCAATGCACTGTATATTCGAGCTAATTGATGATCCCCAATGTTGATGAGATGTGACACGAAATTGAAGATAACCTACCGGCTTGCACTTCTATAGAATCTAAATCTAGTATACCAGAGAGTGTATCTATACTATCAAATCATCATAACAACAAGATCAGACTTAACCAAGATAGTTACTAAATCACGAATAACTGAGGAGCCATGCTGAAGAGTATGGGCCTCATGGCTCCAGATGTGATGAGTCATTATCAACGGTAGTCAAAGAGGACACGAAGAGAGGAGAAGACCTGCTGCGATTGGGCCGCGTGTGACTCAAGTACACGGGCAGCCAGTGACTATCGGGCAGAGAGCCGCGAAGTCAGGCTGGCCTAATCCGGGTACATGGGCTAGGAGCAGCAGAGGATCCACTGGGCTGTTGACCAGGATTGACTCAGATACACGAGCGGCAAGCGATTGCCGAGCTGAGAGAGCTGCGGAATCAGGCCGGCCCAAGCCTGGTACCTGGTGCAAAGTCGGTGGACGCTTTGTCAGTTTCGGTGCAAAACTGACGACCGCTGATCTTGGATCGGATTGTTCAGAGGCGAAGCCGTAGTCGCTATGAAAGCTCTGCTTCCGGATAAGTCATCTATAAATAGGAGTTTACTAATTTGTCCTTAGGCCCACAGTCAGTCAGTCGAGTCTGTAAAAATATCCTAAGGGCAGTTTGGTCTTTTCCATTTATTTCAACGTCTGAAAAAAACCCTAAGGGTCTTTTGGTATTTTCCTAGTCTATTGGGCTGCCTATAAATAGGGCCCCAATCCCCAGGGTTAGGGTTAACTCACTTAATGACAAACTTGAGTTCACTTTCCCCATGCTGAGTTCGTGTTCATTCTCCTGTTCCTGAGAGTGTCGCCGCCGCAGTTTTTTGTCTTGGTTTTCATCATGATCGGGTTATCTAAGTCATTCAGGAGATAGCAATATCAGGTGCTGGTTCTTATTCTCTCATTGATTAATCGTTATGCAGTGAAACTGATTTTTATATTCTATCTCGAGCTGCGTGTTTTGTTTTCTCTCTGCTGTTTGGTGTTCATCTCTAGAAGTTTTCAGCCGATGTTTTTTATTACTCATCATCTTGAGCGATTTATTTAATCAAGTTTTATCTGGTCCGTGTTGCTGGTGCTTGCATGTAATAGGTTCTGCAGCAACCTATGGCCTAGAACATCATCTCTGTGTTATAGCTTGTAGCAGCCTAGAACTTCTTGTATTAGTTTTTTGCGCCTAGGTTCTACAGCTAGTATCTTTAGGGACAGTCTTGTGCGTATTGCAGTTTTTCTAGCAGATTTTTTCTAGGTGCTTGGCAGCTAGTCTATAGTCTACAGCTGTGTGTGCATGTTTCTAGGTGCCTAGCGTGTAGTAGTGTTTTTTGGGTGCTGTTGTCTCTTTTGACTTGGCTGTTTGGCTCTAGTTCTTTGACAAATCGTGCATGGGAGGTCGCACGGATGCCATGCAGCCAGGATAGCTTCTCGCTGGAGCTAGCTATACCCGGGATTGCATCTGGTTACTTCGAGTTTTTGTTCTGTGCGAAGGTACTTCGGTAGGAGGCTTCGACAGTGTGCTATTTGCGAGAGAAAAAGCTGGTTTCGGATGGACTTCGATATTTCAGTGTGACCTTCGAAGTTTTGTTTTTTTACTTCGTCTGTGTGTTAGAGGTACCGAGGCACACTTCGCCGAAGTGTCAGAGGCCTTTGCGAAGGCTATTCGAAGTAGCCTCGTTTTTTCTTGACCAAGTTCGCGAGTAGACTTCGTTTTTGTTTCTAGGCTGCGGACTTCGGTCAGACATCAGTGTTACAATTTTCTTCGAAGGACTTCGTAGTTTTCGAAGCACAGACTTCACAGTTGCAGGGCCTTTTCGAAGCCATTTTCCCGGTTTGCTTCCAGGTCCAAAAAAAAGTGTTTCGAAGTTCCGCAGAACACTTCACTGGATTTGAACTCTGTTTCGAAGTTTGTTTTCTGTACTTCGAACGAAGTTTTTCCTTTGGGCCAGCAGGCTTTGGCATGGTCACAATAGGCTTCGACAACATCAGGCTTTGTCAAGTACCGAACAGGAGACAACTGTGAAATGTAAGACTCCTCGTTTCACGTGCACTCATGATTAAATCTCTGTGATGATCTATTTCTGTGAAACTTGATTAGCCATGTTTTAAATGCTTTGTTATTCTGCCTATTAGCACTGTGTTGGTGTTTCTTTGTCTAGGACACGGATCGTTTATAGGCTAGATGCTTTTAGGCTTTGACGATCTGTTTGCGTTTTCCTGCTAAGTCTTTTGAGGTGCGTTGGGTGTTGGGAGCAGGCCATCGATTCGAAAGAGTTTTTTAGGCGCCCATTAACCCCCCCCTCTGGTCGCTACTTTCGGTCCTACAATAACTCACAGTATTTCAACACTTTGGGCACACTTTATTCAGATTAATGATGCACAACAATAAATCAAATACAATAGATCAAGATGTCGTACCTAACCGATGAAGCCTCAAAACACTATATCTAATCTAAATCAATCTAAGATATCATAATGATGTAGCCTTAGACGACATAGTTGATACATCAAGATAAAACCAACAATTGTACTGACCAAACTAGTGTGCCACAAGTGATCGAAGCAATGCAACCTTGAGCAACATTGATCTAGCCAATACAATCGTTGGGTGGTGGGACTTACCGCTTCGCCGAAGGTCGAAGCGATACAGCCTAGCTCTAGGTGCCCTGTCCCGCCGAGATTAACCTTGTAGTTTTGTGTCCTCCAATCTACCTAATATGTACATATTTATAATCCAAAGACTTACTGTCCAGTATGATCCTAACCAATTCTGGCTTTTTTCTCTATCAGCTCTTCCATACTAGGTCATGTATAACGGACATATTTCTTTGACCAACCTTTGACCGAACCTCTGTAACTTCTGTTGACCAAATTTTGTCATCAACAGGCCAACAATTCATTCGCCCTCTCACTTTGACCATTGAAAGGTGTCTTTGTCATATTGACAAGTAAACAAGACCCACCTGTGTCAAACGATTCAAAATCAAATGACTCCAAAAACCTATCTCTATGGAACTTCTACATGCATTTCTCATTTATATGACTTAAACAACAATGCTAGACATAGGTAGAATTCAAATCATTGAGTTGAGGTTTCTTGGAATTAATGTTATAAATGTGTCATCAAGATTCAGAATATACATGACATTCATCAAAGGACAAACACCATCATGCATACCATGCAAAAATATTGAACCATCTTTATTATGAATCTAAAACCATCTTCATCTAAACATGTGGAGGAGATAATATTTTGCCCAAGGTGGAAATAAAATAATAATTATTTAACTCTAAAACCAATCCTGAAGGAAGGGACAATGAATAAACGCTGATGACCAACGCTGCAACCTTGCTCCATTTCTAATGTGAAAATCCAATTCGCCTCTCACATACTATTGTAGCAATTGTGTTAGCTACAACACATGTTTTGTATGTGTGTATGGTGCGTAAAATGAACCTCGAAGGGTTCTCTCAGAAGGAGAAAATATTTATACTGGTTCGAACCTCCTCTAAGGGATAATAGCTCTACGTCAAGTTTGTGGTGGATTTGGCATAGTATGCCTCAGTAGAATGTAATTGATCCAAAGGATCTCATGGCCCTGGAGCCGCTGAACTATTACAAGGAAAAGACCTAAATTCCCTCTATAAGTCATAGTCTTATAGGGGCAAAAAGGGAAAAAAGGCTAGTCTACTGTACAAAGTGTTTTACAGCTTTACAGACGTGTCAGATAAACGTCACTTCTTGTCCAGCTAAATGACATACTAGGGGTAGAGGGACCCCTGGTATGACTTCTACACTATAGCGAAGTACAAATATTTTTTGGGTTCAGATTAGGGACCAGAGCTCTTCGAGTGGAGGCTGCAAGGAAGGCTTCGAAGGACACTCCGAAGTGGGCTTCGAAGTATACTCTGAACTGAACTCTGAACTGGGTTCTCGGAGACTTATCTTCGAATCAGCTGAGGTTCCGGAGATTAGCTCTGGGGAGCTCCGAAAGGAGCTCGAAGGTTAACTCCAAACAAAGCTCGAAGGTTGACTCGACTCAGAAGTTAGCCCAGAGGATAACTCCGAAACTAGCCTGAGACTTGGCTTCTAGCAAACTTCAAAGGGAGCTTGGAGGCTTCCCTCCAGAGGACTCCGAAAGGGGTCGGAGGCCTCGCTCCAGAGGGCTCCGAAAAGAACCTTGATACTTAGAAATAACTTCACCAGATAGGGACATGCTTCGACAGTGTCGGGCTCTAGGCCGAAGGCCGTCGGAGGTTGACGTCATTTCGCCCTTGTTTAAGGGAAAACTTATTCCCCAACAGTAGCCCCTCGCCTGCATTCCTTCGGGATGAAGGGGTGCATGCGCCCTTAGGACAAATGACAGTAAAAATGGCAACTTCAGAGAAGACAGGCCTTCGTAGCTTGGACCGAAGGCGGCTTCGACTTGCGCAGGTAATAATTGCCTACCTCGGCTGTCAAAACGACCTCGGGGAGATCAATTGACTTTGTAACTGCTATAAAATTGACCATTACAGTGCACCGTCTCGCTTCAGCTTCGCTTGAGGCCCACCTGTTAGTGGCTTAGGCATGGGAACCATTGGGATTTTAACCGCCTATAAATAGGGGTTTACCGCACATGGCTTCGACACACCTCTCATTTGCTTTCTTCTCGATGCCATGCATCCTTCGCTCTCTTCTCCTCATCCCTTGCTTCGCGCGGAGCCCACTTTGCAAGCCTTAGCGCCCTTCACGCCGAAAATCCACAAAAATAACAAAAAAGTTGCTTCGAAGGCTTTGGCCTTGGGCTCAAGTTCGAGCTCTGCCCAGGCACGGGCAGCGGTTGCAGCGGTAGTGAAGCCTGCAGCGAGGCGGTTGGGGATGAAGGATCTTCGGTTGCCATCAGATAAGTTCGAGCAAACCTTGGAGATGAGGGCTTCGATCTCGATAGAGGAGTCTATCCGAAGGGCCTACGCGGGGAAGATATCACCGAAGATCCAGCTTCGAGTGCTGGAGAAGTCAGAGGCCATACCGAGGCCTCGGTCTGACGAAGTGGTACTGTTCGAGGCTTTCTTCCAAGCCAGCCTTGGATTGCCAGCCGTGGGGATGCTGAGCGAAGTCTTGAAGGCTTACAACCTCGAGCTTCCTCAACTGTTGCCCAACGCCGTGGAGAGGCTAGCGGTGTTTGAATGGGCCATGAGGGCCGAAGGCTGGGAGGGACGCGCCGACGTCTTCGTAGCCCTACACAACGCCAACTGCCAGCCAAAACCGAGGGATGGAATTGACCGCGTCAAGTGGGCTTTGGCCTTCGGAAGCATTAACTTACAGCTTCGGAGGGTTTATCAGGATGCCTTCCCAGCGAGGGCCACCAACAACAAGTGGTACTCGAGGTGGGATCAAGAATGGTTCTACACAACCGTTGGTGCGAACTCTCCCCTTCAAGAGTTCGTCGTTCATAGCGTCGACGAAGCCACATTGAGCTTGACTGAGGTCCTTGATCAAATAGGGACCGAGTGACGGGCTCCAAACTTTGGCCTTCGGGACCCAATTGGAGACCGCATCGATGTCTTGAAGGTGGTGGCTACGACGGTGGAGCAATCCCTAAAGGGCTTCGCCTTGATGGCCGGCCGAGTGGCGGGTCATGGAGTGTTGCAAATGCTTCACGACTCGAGGTGCAACAACCTCGAAGCAGCGACCTCGGCGACTCCGGTGGCCTTTTGGAGGTCAGCACCAGGTGACGCCTTCGGCAGGCGTCCGCGCAGCCTGGCGCCACCTTCAGGAGCCTTGGAAGGCCCAAGGCTGCGAAGCAGTCCTCCAACTCCAGAAGGCCATCCGCCTTCACCGAGCCAGGGCACAGGCCTCGCTAGCTCAGCCTTCGATGTTGGCACCTCCGCCTCCGAAGGTGTAGATCTCCTTAGGCTCCTTGTAATTCTTAGTTGTAGGCTTGTAAAAACTTTTCAGTTTATTCGTATAAATGTGGGGGTACTTTATACCTGCCCAGGCTCAGCCTTCGAATGCTGACCTAGAAGTACTTGAGGACTCTGAAGAACTTCGCCAATTATGGGTGGTCCTCGAGGTAGCTATGTCCGAAGGGCCCCCTCATTTCAAACTTCCGAGGGGACCTAACGGTGAAGCCATTTCCGAAGTAGCCCAGGAGTTGCTGGCTACCGTGAAGACGGAGCCCCTTCGAAGTTCTTCCTCCTCGCCAGACATAAGCTGCTTCGAAGTAGACTTACGTGGCGAGGGGGTACAACCTTCGAGTACGGCTCTGGCAAGCGACAAAGCTTTATACTTCTCTGCCTTCGACACGGCACCGCCTGTCTTGCAGACTTGGACAAACCTGCAAGGTGGAAGACGAGGTCTACGGGCTCTGGGGCGCGGACGAACCAGACGTGGGAAAGCAGGCTCCGACGAGGCTTCGTCCAGCCGAGGGGCCCTGGCCGAAAGAAGAGCAAGCGAGGGTCGGGGCCTCGAGCTCACTTTTTATTAGGCTTAGATGCAGACTACTCATAATTTTGTTTTCGAAGTGTATTTGTAACATACTTCTCAATTATCATTCAATGAATGAGATTTGTTGTATTTGCATACTTCATCTGCATGCTTCGCATGATTTGATTGTTTCGAACGTTTTAGCTTGTCACGCTTGTACTTCGCATTACATTCGCACACTTCGCATACATACTTCCCCCCTTGCGCGTGGTAGCTGTGGACTTAGTCGTTGCTGGTGCGGGCAATTAAAAATGCAAAAGGGTGCGCCTTTTTGGCTGCTTCGGACGCTTATATCGTATCGAGAGAAGGCCTCTTTTGGGCTTAGAATGCATTAATTTGGAGTGAAGCAAGGCTTCAGCGAAGCCAAATTAAGCGAAGCATGCTTCGCATGCTTGGATTTGGATGTTGTGCGTGAGCGAAGCTCTGAAACACACTCAGATTTTAAGCGAAGCATGACTTCGAGATGCTTAAATTTTAGATTAGATTTTGACACGGGAAGCAAGGTTCGGAGCATGTTTAGATAGCGAAGCAAGGCTTCGGAGCTTGATTCTGTACTGAAAATGGATATTTGGTGTGGATTCATCGAACCTGTGATTTTGAGCAACCTTCGCTCTGAGCCACCTTTGACTCTGAATACTGAGAATGAATCTCGGGATTCTGGGATACATTAAGCTAGTGGCCTTCATATCCCGGACGCATCAGGTCAATGACCTAGAGTCCTTGGATGCATCGGGCCAGTGGCCGAGAGTCCTTTAGCCCACTGCTACGGGGCCAGAGGCGTTGTGTAGCCTTCGGAGAGGTGCTCCGGATTTTGTAAAGCGAAGCAAGGCTTCGAATTTTAAATAAGATTGAACAAAGTTTGCTTTAAAGTGGAAGCAAGGCTTTGATTTTAAGGCGAAGTAGGGCTTCGATTTCATACTAAAGTAATTGCAAATTTGTACATCGAAGTGGTACTTCAGACTGTGTACATACCTTGTAAAGATGGTGAAAAACTTGCCTCGTAGCCCCTTGGGGCTCTGACGACCTTCAACACGCGAAGCGGAGCTCCTTGCTGGAGAGTGAGCTCTGAAGCGCGAAGGATGGATGAAGGCGAAGAAGGCCTTCGAACTACACCTGAAGCCCGTTGGCGGAGGGTGCACGAAGCAAGAAAGCTTCGAAGCTCCCCCGTCAAGCGCACTTCGAATTGCATACAGTGGCAGAGAACTTAGCTTTTAGGACTCAGGTCCCAACGGTCGGTGCCAACTGTTGTAGAAATTGTGTGAGCTACAGCACATGTTTTGTATGTGTGTATGGTGCGTAAAATGAACCTCGAAGGGTTCTCTCAGAAGGAGAAAATATTTATACTGGTTCGAACCTCCTCTAAGGGATAATAGCTCTACGTCAAGTTTGTGGTGGATTTGGCATAGTATGCCTCAGTAGAATGTAATTGATCCAAAGGATCTCATGGCCCTGGAGCCGCTGAACTATTACAAGGGCTTAGCCCTGCTTTTATAGGCATGTAGGCCAAAGGAAAAGACCTAAATGCCCTCTATAAGTCATAGGCTTATAGGGGCAAAAAGGGAAAAAAGGCTAGTCTACTGTACAATGTGTTTTACAGCTTACAGACGTGTCAGATAAATGTCACTTCTTGTCCAGCTAAAAATCCCCTTGTTATGACTTCTACACTATAGCGAAGTATAGATATTTTCTGGGTTCGGAGTAGGGGTCGGAGCTCTTCGAGCGGAGGCTGCAAGGAAGGCTTCGAAGGACACTTTGAAGTAGGCTTCGAAGTATACTCCGAACTGAATTCCGAACTGGGTTCTCGGAGACTTAGCTTCGAATCGGTTGAGGGTCCGGAGATTAGCTCTAGGGAGCTCCGAAAGGAGCTCGGATGTTAACTCCAAACAAAGATCGAAGTTTGACTCGACTCCGAAGTTAGCCCAGAGGATAACTCCGAAACTAGCCTGAGACTTGGCTTCTAGAAAACTTCAAAGGGAGCATGGAGGCTTCGCTCTAGAGGACTCCGAAAGGGGTTCGGAGGCCTCACTCTAGAGGGCTCTGAAAAGAACCTTGAGACTTAGAAATAACTTCACCAGATAGGGACATGCTTCGACAGTGTCGAGCTCTGGGCCGAAGGCCATCGGAGGTTGACGTCATTTGGCCCCTGTTTAAGGGAAACATTATTCCCCCAACCCATACTTTCTTGACTTACTCAGTCCCTTCAATGATTTGCAAGTATTAAATGTAGAACTGGTATCAAATACCCATAAATCATTTGATGAGTAGCAAGATTAATTTCAATAACATATATACCTAAAGTGGAAGTCACACTTTCTTTCTTCTTATTTTGTTCTTCCAAATATAACTTGCAGTTCCTCCGATAATGGACATGCTTGTGGTAGTGGTGGCAAGTATCAGAGTCAATAGGACCCGACATGGACTTTCAAGACGATTTAGGACTTAGAGCTCGAGATTGCATCTGAAGCTTTAGCCTTACCCTTGTGTTTCCTCTTTTTGCCTTCCTTTGAACCATCATCACATGATTAGGACTATTCTTGATATTGTTCTCGGCTGTCTTGAGGATCCCATGTAATTCATCCATGGTCTTCTTCATGACTGTTCGGGAAAATGCTTCACTTTCAGGACTTAGAGATTAATAGTTCAAAAGGATTTATCAGCTTCGGAGCTGATGAGCTCATACTCGAAGGTGGATGAGTCGTTAGGCCGAAGGGTGCTTCGATATACGATAGAAAGGAACCCTCCGCAAGATATGAGGCTTTGGAGCCAAATGACAAGATTGATAAGATGTTTGGCTTATCTACTTGCCTTGGGTGGATTTTACCATTTTAACCCTATCCAGGGTACCGAATAGTTTCCACTATGTCGGTTGTAATAGAGGGGTAAATAGGTCATTTCCTTAGTCGTTTTTGCCTATAAATACCCCCCTCCTTACCATGTAACAAGGATCGAAGACTCAACTATTCTAATACACATATTTGGACTACTTAAGCTATTATCCAATACGGAGGCTTGAGATAGTTCTTAAACACGAACTCATTGTTTGTCTGTTCTTGATCTCAGAGAACTTGTTAGCGTAATCTTTTATGCCAACAGTTGGCGCCTTCCGTGGGGAACCTAGTTCTAGAAGCTAGTTCTCTACTACTGACTGCACTTCGAAGAGCACTTACGGAGGGAACCTCGGAGTCTCAAGACTCTACGCACCCTTCAGTAAGGGGCTTCCTATTGTGGTTCGAAGGCCTTCCCTCGCCTTCCCAGACCAATCGAAGTCCTCGGTCTTCGGACCTCTCCATTGCTAGCTATGCCTCCCAAGCGAAGCCAAGCCTTCGGTCATCTCCGAAGGTCCCCTCGGACCAACGGAGCCAGACCCTCAGCTGTTCCAACGGGTCCCGAGGGCACCATGGGGCGTCGAGTGCCCAGAGGCCCTCGGGCTCCTCCTACGGTGCTCCAAACTGATTATGTCAGTTCCCAAGACCCGGAGTTACCCTCTGACGAAGATGAAGGCCTTCCTGAGGCCGATGCTACTCAGATATCGCGGCTTCAGGAGGAAGTGGCTAGATGGAGGCAAGAGGCCGCTGATCGCCTCCGCTCCCAAGCCTCCACTGAGACTCAAGAAGGGCCCCAAGACGGTGGTGATCGCAATATTCCCGAAGCTGTTCAAGTCCTGGAGGAGGCTAAGAACGCATCTTTTGATGAGGAGTCTCTGCTACATTTGGACTTGCAAAGGGTGCCCTTCGATCCCATGTTCAAGGCGTCGAAGTTGCACAAGTACTCCGACGGGTCAGACCCCGGAGAATTTGCTCACTCATATGCCTTGGCAATAGAAGCAAGCGGAGGGGTGCGCAACACTATGGCAGAATGTTTCCCCCTCGCTCTCGAAGGAGTGGCCCTTCGATGGTTCTGTTCCTTGAAGCCAGGATCGATCAGGTCTTGGGAACAGTTGAAGAGGAAGTTCGTAAGCAACTTCCAGGGTACCTTTATGGCTCCGATGTCAACAGGGAGCTTGTTCCATGTGAAGCAGCGAGCAGGGGAAATGCTCCGAGAATACTTCACGCGCTTCGCCCACACCAAGTCGCAGATCAAGGGCTTGTCTACCTCTTCGGTAGTCGATGCCGCCCGCGAAGGGGTGCTAAACCCCGATCTCCTCAGCAAGCTCCATCGGAAGCCTGTGTCATCCATGGCACAGCTAATGGCATACTTTGAGCAGTATGCCAAGGTGGAGGAGGGCTGTCTTCGATGAGCTGTAGCACTTGCACCAGCCCTCCGAGAAGTGAAGACGGAGCCCGAAGCCTCAGCTTCGCTGCAACCCCCTCAGGACAATTGCTTCAGCGATCACAGGCGAGGAAAGAAGCATTTCCGTTCGGAGGTGCTAAGCATCGCACCCTTCATCTCGAAGGCACCTGCCAATTATCAATAGGCGCAAGGCTTCAAGGATGGAGCGCTGAAGCCTCAATAAAGAGTACCTGGCAGGCGCCAGAGTTTTTTCTGCTGCGTGCATGGTGACAATAGAAGCCATGACACAAAGGACTACAAGGCGGTGTTAGCCCTTTGGGGCGACTACCTAGGGCTAAGTACCGGGAGGGGTACTTCAGATCGAGCCCAACAAGTGGCACGGTCGGAGCCTGTGCAAATCGTGGACCGAGCCGGCGTCCCCGAAGCCCCCATGCGACTTCCGGTGGCCAACATTATGCCACCACCGAAGCAGGAAGACCCACAAGACTGTGGCAAGTGAGTGGTCCTGCCAATATCCGGAGGGGGGACCCTCGGAAGCATGTCCAAGAGGCAGCGGTGTGAATACATCCCCGAAGTAGGGCACATTGGGACCTCGAGTTCTGCTGAAGGAATGCCAGAATGGTCTCATGTGCCCATTTCTTTTACTGCCAGTGATGCCGCGGGGGTGAAGTTCCCCCATGTTGACCCCTTGGTCATTTCCGCAGATATAGCAGGGGTGGAAGTCCGAAGGATCATAGTGGACGGCGGGAGCTCCGCACACATACTTTTTGTCCAGGCCTTCGACCAACTGTGCATACCTCGGAAACATCTACTTCCAGCGGCCCGGCCACTTCAAGGTTTCTCAGGACCGCCTCTCGATGCCCTCGGCCAGATAGGCCTCGAGGTTGCTTTCGGAGAGGGGCCTTTGGCCAGGGTGGAGGAGGTGATCTTCGACGTCGTCGACGCCCCCTATGCTTACAACGCAATCTTTGGGTGAGGGATGATGAACCAATTTGGAGCTATAGCTCATCACAACTATCTCTGTCTCAAACTGCCCACGCAAGGTGGGGTTCTTACTGTTTCAGGAGACCAAGCTATAGCCCGAAGAATGGAGTATGGACACGGCCAGCCATTGGACCCCCGACAAATACATAGTGTGGCGGAGCACACCGAAGAGGTTCCGGAGGGTTCGAACTCTTCGAAGGCGCTCTCCCTTAAGACAAGCCCAGAAGGTGACGTCGTGACGTAGATAATTTCAAAGGATGACAAAGAATACCCAATACAGTTCGGCAAGGGGCTATCTGATGGGGGAGTGGTCCCGATCTTCCGCTAGGTAAAGGATAAACTTGGGTTGGTGGAGAATCTCGACGTTGGCGATCCAAGGCTCCGGTCCGGCGGATCAAAACCTTGCAATCGTTACACCACTGTCTCCGTTGGTTATCAACCACGCAGGACGCTATTGACCTCGCCACGAAGGCTAATTCCTGCAAGCGAACCCAAGAACACAAGCAAGAACAGGAAGGATACAAATCGAATGCCAAATCACAGACAAACGAAGATAAGGTGAGGTTTCACAAACGCCAATGCCGCAGCCAATCGGTCCAGTGCAAGAGGCGGGATCTAAACACAACAGTGTAGATGCAACAAAGCAAAACCTAACCCTAGAGGTGGCTGGCGTGAGAATATATAGGGCGGCGGCCTGTGGAAGGCGAACAGACATGGGCTGTGGGCTAGAAGACGTACAGACTCAGACTATGGGCCAACATGGCCCAGTTCTGTCACGCAGTACTGTTTTAAATACACAGGACGACTCGAGACTCCAAATGAGGTGAAACCAACGGCAAACGATCCGTCTTCTCCTCAGCTTTCCAAAAAGTCAAAGAACGCGCCAATCGGACTTCGTATGAGGAAGTTATGCCCATTTTGGTGAATGGTGGTTGATGTAGTCCGAACCAGCGAATTCTTGACTTCAAATCATCCGTGCGGCTCCGTCTTCAACTCCAACTCTCCTATTCCATCTCCCATGTTCCTAAGCAACAAAATATCACTAGTATTCAGTAGCATCCCATCCAAACAAATATAATCAAAGTTGCTAAGGAACGAATTAATCTCATGGTTCAAGCGACGGGCACGGGCGCGTGTGATTGGTCATTGTAGTTGAATTGTAGGTGGAGGCTCCATGTGTGTATCATGTGAAGTGATGTCCTCATCATCCTCCCCCTCTTGAATTGGAGTCGTCCTCGACTCAAGCTCATCATCATCTCCCAAATAGGGCTTTAAATCTGAAATGTTAAATGTGGGACTAACCTCAAAAGCTGCAGGCAACTCAAGCTTATATGCATTGTCATTTATCTTCTCAAGCACACGGAAAGGACCATCAGCACGGGGCATCAATTTAGACTTTCGTAAATCAGGAAAACGATCCTTGCGCAAGTGCAACCAAACAAGATCACCCGGTTCAAATGTTATCTCTTTTCTACCCTTACTACCATAAGCACGATATTTCTCATTCATTTTCTCTATGTTTGCTTTAGTAGTTTCATGCATCTTAAGTAATAATTCAGCACGTGTAGTAGCATCAAAATTCAAGTTTTCAGATGGAGGTAATGGTAGCAAATCAATAGGAGCACGCGGATTAAAGCCATAGATCACTTGAAACGGACTTACCTTAGTAGTGGAGTGTACTGACCTATTATATGCAAACTCAATATGAGGTAGACACTCTTCCCAAAGCTTCAAGTTGGTCTTCAAAACAGCCCTCAACATGGTGGACAATGTGCGGTTGACGACCTCCGTTTGTCCATCCGTTTGGGGTGACAAGTAGTAGAAAACAGCAGCTTCGTCCCCAACTTATGCCACAACGTCCTCCAAAAATGACTTAAGAATTTGGCATCACGATCTGAAACGATGGTATTGGGAACTCCATGCAAGCGTACGACCTCTCTGAAAAACAAATCAGCAACATTTGTAGCATCGTCGCTCTTGTGACAAGGTATAAAATGCGCCATTTTAGAGAAACGATCTACCACCACAAAAATACTATCTCTCCCCCTCCTAGTTCTGGGTAATCCTAACACAAAATCCATAGAAATATCCTCCCAAGGTACACTAGGAACGGGCAGAGGCATATAAAGACCATGAGGGTGTAGACGGGACTTAGCTTTATTGCAAGTAGTGCATCGTGCCACATAGCGCTCAACATCGCGTCTCATCCTAGGCCAATAGAAGTGTGTGGACATCACATCTTTGGTTTTCTTTGATCCAAAATGACCCATCAAACCACCACCATGTGCTTCCTGCAATAACAACAAGTGAAGAGAGCTAGCCGGCACACATAACTTGTTAGCACGAAAAAGATATCCATTATTCAGCACATATTTGTTCCAAGCACGGTCATCGGTACAATTTGCAAAAGCATCTTTGAAATCCAAATCAGTAGCATACATGTCCTTCAATGTTTCTAAACCAAAGATCTTATAATCAAGTTGAGAAAGCAATGTATAACGTCTAGATAAAGCATCGGCAATCACATTATCTTTCCCTTTCTTATGCTTAATGATATATGGAAAAGTCTCAATAAATTCTACCCATTTAGCATGTCGTTTATTCAGATTTGCTTGACTACATATATGCTTCAATGCTTCATGATCGGAATGAATAATAAACTCCTTAGGCAAAAGGTAATGTTGCCAAGTTTCAAGCACACGCACTAAGGCATATAATTCCTTATCATAGGTAGAATAATTCAACTGTGGGCCATGTAATTTTTCACTAAAATAGGCCACGGGTTTACCTCCTTGTAGCAGCACACCGCCTAATCCAAACCCACTAGCATCACATTCTAACTCAAAAGGCTTACTGAAGTCGGGTAGCTGAAGTAGAGGTGCATGTGTAAGACGATCTTTGAGTGTGGCAAAAGCTTGTTCATGTGCTGGCTCCCAAGTAAAAGTAACTCCCTTCTTGGTCAACTCATGCAAAGGGCCGGTATGGTGCTGAAATCTTTCACAAAACGCCGGTAAAAACCTGCAAGACCAAGAAAACTACGTACCTGTGTGATAGTTTGGGGTTGCGGCTAGCTGTTGATTGCTTCGACCTTTGCCGCGTCAACCTCAATACCCTGTGAAGTGACAAGATATCCAAGAAACACATCTCGATCCGTGCAAAATGTGCACTTCTCAATGTTACCAAACATTCTAGCTTCACGGAGGACAGAAAAAACAGCACGTAGGTGTTCAACATGTTCAGTGAGAGACTTGCTACAAACCAAGATATCATCAAAGTATACAACCACAAAGCGTCCTATAAAGTGTCGTAGGACTTCATTCATCAAGCGCATGAAGGTACTAGGTGCATTAGTAAGTCCAAAAGGCATGACAAGCCACTCATATAATCCAAACATTGTTTTAAAAGCAGTTTTCCATTCATCACCTAGTTTCATGCGAATTTGGTGGTAGCCACTACGGAGATCGATCTTAGAAAAGATAATGGCACCACTAAGCTCATCAAGCATGTCATCCAATCTAGGAATAGGGTGTCGATATCGAATGGTGATATTATTAATAGCACGACAATCAACACACATGCGCCAACTACCATCTTTCTTAGGTACCAAAAGAACGGGTACTGCACAAGGACTAAGGCTTTAACGGACGTACCCACGATCAAGAAGGTCCTGTACTTGGCGCTCAATTTCTTTTGTCTCCTCCGGATTGGTACGGTACGCTGCACGATTAGGAAGAGACGCTCCCGGGACCAAATCAATTTGGTGCTCGATGCCGCGTATCGGTGGCAGCCCGGGTGGTATCTCAGCAGGAAAAACATCATTAAACTCCTGCAAAAGGTCAGTGACTGCAACAGGAACAGTGCTAGGAATGTTCGCAAGTGAAAACAACACGTTTGTGCAAATCAAGCCGTATAGCAAGGGAGTATCATCACAAATTTCAGCAAGGTCAGTTTTAGTTGCAAGCATGACATGTCCTTTTAGATTAATAACTTGTGATGAAGAAGGAGAAGCAATTTTATCTTTCTGTTGCCTCAAAAGCGTCTTAGCTACTTGCTGATTTTCAGAAGGTTGTTTGCCCTTTTGTGCATCCCTAGCATGTTTTTCTTGTTCAAATTTTACAATTTCAGCAGGAGTCATAGGAAGCAATGTAACTTTCTTTCCTTTGTTCATAAACGTATACGTATTGCTCCTACCATGGTGTGTAGCATCAGTATCATACTCCCAAGGTCTACCAAGTAACAGAGAACATGCTTGCATTGGTACTACATCAAAATCAGCAACTCCTAAGTATGTACCAATGGCAAAATTGATGTGAGCAGTCTGTGTTACCTTGACCTTACCGCTATTGTTGAACCACTGCACATGGTAAGGGTGTGGATGCGCATGTGTGGGAAGTTGAAGCTTCGTTACCATGTCGAGGCTCACCAAATTGTTGCAACTACCACTGTCGATGATGACACGTACACAGCGGTCATTGACGAGGAAGAAGGTCTGAAATAGATTGTTCCGTTGTGCCCGGTCGTCCTGCTCCATGTGAGTGCTTAAAACACGTTGTACAATAAGTGCTTCATGGTCGGCATAGGTATCCGATGTAAAAACAGCGTCATCATCGGATGTATCATCATCTCCTGCAATGTTAGTAGCAAGTGCATATTCATCTTCAACATCACTAGCACTTACGTAGCCACCGTCTTCCGTAGCAATATAAGCCCGCTGACTAGGGCAGTCCTTCATAACGTGTCCGAATCCTTTGCATCGGTGACACTGGATCGCTGCGGAACGTGCGGTAGAGGCCGCCGAGGAGGTGGGCTTGGTTGGCGCCTTGGATGCTGCAGTCTTGGAACTCCCAACCTGGGCTGTAGAAGTAGGAGGTGCTGATGTAGCCGCCGGTCGAGAAGGTGGTGGTGGTGGTCGTTGCTGCTGCCCACTTGAGCGTGAAGTGCCACCACCAATGTTGGTTCTCATGCTGCGTTGTGGTTGTTGGCGACCCTGCAATTCTTTTTCTGCAAGCATAGCAACGTGGAAAAGACGAGTGATAGTATTGTATTCTTTATAATCAATGATATCCTAAATTTCACGTCTTAAACCACCATAAAAACGGGCCATTTTATCCTCATTGTCCTCCTCAATTTCAGCACGCATGCAACCTATTTGCAACTCCTGATAATACTCCTCTACCGATTTATTTCCTTGGTTTAGGCGCTGCAATTTTTTTCTCAAATCACGTTTATATGAAGGAGGGACAACCATCTACCACGCATTTGCCGTTTTAACATATCCCAAGTTTGTGGTTCATTTCCAACCTGAACTATTTCAGTCCACCAAAGAAGAGCATATCCAGTGAAGTCACTAGTAGCTAAACGCACGCGGTGGATAGCAGGAACCATGTGAGCATTAAATTTTTGTTCGACTGACATCTCCCAATCTAAATATGCATCTGGATCATAGGTGCCAGCAAAAGAAGGTACTGAAAATTTTACCTTAGAGTAGGGATCATTGTTCCTGTGGTTGTCATTGTTACCTCGTGGAGGGCGGTTGCAGTGGCCGCCCATACCTTGACGGTTGAACTGAAAGCGATGACGTGCAGCCTCGTCAGGGTCAATGACATTGTTTCCGGCATAGGATAGGTCGTCTTCCTCTTCAATATGGTCGTCTTCCTCTTCAACATGGTCATTGTTGGCTCGTGCAGCAGGCAATCGTGTTTCCAAGGCAGTCATTCGGTCCACTAGGTCAGCCACAGTACGCGCGAGACGTTCGATGGAATGTTGGGTCTGCCGCTGAGACTCTAGTAGAGCACGCCGTGAGACACAGTCATTAAAATCAGATGGAGGGGTGCCGTTGTTATCCGCCATGTTAGTGAAAAGATAAAACAACAAAGAATAATCCTATGTAAAACAGCTAGGTGGGGTGGTGGGTGTGGGGTGGAAGCAATCCGTCAAGCACCTTACCCACGCTTGCAAGTGTTCTTACCACGCCGCAGTGAGGTCACCGGCCTGCAGGTGATGAACCAAGTGGAGGGTGGTGGCAATTGCAAGGAATGAACCTGTCCTAACCAAGAGAAAGGTGTAGCTTGGAAGGCAAAGTGAGTAGCAAGGAATAGCAATATTAATAACAGTTAAACCAAGTTCAATAAGTGTTCCCTAATACTCGTCAAAGTTGCTGGCCTTAGTGCTCCCAAGGTGAAAATTCAAGCAATAGAGGGAAACTATGTGCCCAAAACTCAAATGGAAGCACAAACAGACCAAATTCAGCTCTCTACAGATCGGACAAGGGATCGGACAAGGGTATGTGCACATTTTTTTTTCTGCCGCTGATCGGACAAGGGATCGGACAAGAGTTCGGACAAGAGTTCGGACAAGAGATCGGACAAGCAACAAACAGCCAATGCCTTCCTCAGATCGGACAAGTGTTCGGACAGGAGTTCGGACAAGAGTTCGGACAAGCAACAAACATGACTGCTTCTCCTTTTTTTATATTTTTTTTTCTCTTTTTTTTCACTCTATTTTTTTTGAACAAGGATGACCAGAGATGCAACCACAAAAATTGGCACCTACAACTGAGGTGGAATGTGGCTCACAAAAATTCAAACAAGTTCGCTGTCCGGCGAGCAAAAACTTTGTCCAATTTTTTTCTTTATCTTCCTGATTTTTTTTGGCGAGTTTGGTGAGGGCTAACCGGCGTGGATGGTTAGGGTACCCACCCAAATCGGGTCAGGAACACGCTCAAAAAATTTCAGATTTTTCTGCCAAACGAGCGAAAAGTTATGCCTGTTTTATTGAAGGGGGGTCACAAGAGACTGGATGTGGAAAACAAATAGGGTTGCGGGAGGGGGGGTTTTTCGGTGGGGAATTTTTTTGCTGGGACACAAGAACAACTACTACTCAAACGACACAGAGGGATGACTAAACCAGCAACAAGACTCGTCCAAGAACACGAACTCAACAAAGTTAAAACTGAAATTAAAATCGCAAGGCACAAAGGGGTTCTCGGTGGGGAATTTTTTTGGTGCGGTTTTCTGGACTCTGGGTAAAACAAAAGCAGATCGAGATTACCTAACGGGAAATCTGAGCTCTGATACCAACTGATGGGGGAGTGGTCCCGATCTTCCGCTAGGTAAAGTATAAACTTGGGTTGGTGGAGAATATCGACGTTGGCGATCCAAGGCTCCGGTCCGGCGGATCAAAACCTTGCAATCATTACACCACTGTCTCCGTTGGTTATCAACCACGCAGGACGCGATTGACCTCGCCACGAAGGCTAATTCCTGCAAGCGAACCCAAGAACACAAGCAAGAACAGGAAGGATACAAATCGAATGCCAAATCACAGACAAACGAAGATAAGGTGAGGTTTCACAAACGCCAATGCAGCAGCCAATCGGTCCGGTGCAAGAGGCGGGATCTAAACACAACAGTGTAGATGCAACAAAGCAAAACCTAACCCTAGAGGTGGATGGCGTGAGAATATATAGGGCGGCGGCATGTGGAAGGCGAACAGACATGGGCTGTGGGCTAGAAGACGTACAGACTCAGACTATGGGCCAACATGGCCCAGTTCTGTCACGCAGTACTGTTTTAAATACACAGGACGACTCGAGACTCCAAATGAGGTGAAACCAATGGCAAACGATCCGTCTTCTCCTCAGCTTTCCAAAAAGTCAAAGAACGCGCCAATCGGACTTCGTATGAGGAAGTTATGCCCATTTTGGTGAATGGTGGTTGATGTAGTCCGAACCAGCGAATTCTTGACTTCAAATCATCCGTGCGGCTCCGTCTTCAACTCCAACTCTCCTATTCCATCTCCCATGTTCCTAAGCAACAAAATATCACTAGTATTCAGTAGCATCCCATCCAAACAAATATAATCAAAGTTGCTAAGGAACGAATTAATCTCATGGTTCAAGCGACGGGGACGGGCGCGTGTGATTGGTCCTTGTAGTTGAATTGTAGGTGGAGGCTCCATGTGTGTATCATGTGAAGTGATGTCCTCATAACTATCCACAGAGATAGCTTCCTCGTTGGAAGAAGTTGTCAAGCAAAATTTGGACGTCTTTGCATGGACTGACGAAGACATCACAAGGGTTGATCGGAGTATCATCGAGCACAGCCTGCTCGTCAACCCGAAGGCTAGGCCAGTGCTCCAGGGGCTCCGCAAGCTGTCTGCAGAAAGGGAAAGCCTCACCAAGACCGATGTAGAAAAATTGTTATGGGCTGGCATCATCAGGGAGGTAGTGGTTGGCAAACCCAGTCTTTGTAAGGAAGAAGGACTCGAGCAAGTGGCACATGTGTATTGACTTTACTTCATTAAATAAAGCATGCCCGCGAGACCCCTACCCTATGCCTCGAATAGACCAGCTGGTGGATTCCACAGCCGACTGCGAATTGTTAAGCTTCCTCGATGCTTACTCCGGGTATCATCAAGTCTGGCTAAAGCGTGAAGACGAAGCCAAGACAAGTTTTATAACTTTGTCTAGGGTATTTTGTTATGTAAGAATGCCTTTTGGCTAGCGGAATGCCGGAGCCACATTTTCACGTTTAATAGCTAAGGCTCTAGGTCACCAAATAGGCCGGAATGTCAAAGCCTATATGGATGACATTGTAATAAAGAGTGCTCAAAAGCACCAGCATAGTCTATACCTAGCTGAAATGTTTGAGAGCCTCCGAGCATGTGGAGTACGCCTCAATCCTGAAAAGTGTATATTCAGGGCGCAAGCAGGGAAACTTCTAGGGTACTTAGTTTCGAGCAGAGGAATCGAAGCTAGCCCAACGTAGATAAGTGCACTGCAAAGAATGGCTCCACCAGGAAATTTGAAGCATGCCTAGAAGCTAGCAGGAAGGCTCACAACTCTTAGTAGATTCTTGGCCAGGTCTGCAGAATGAAGCCTTCCAATTTTCAAAGCCCTGAAGGGGTCCGAAAGTTTCAACTGGACTCCGGAGTGCCAGAAGAGCTTCGATGATATTAAGGCATACCTTGGAAACCCGTCAACACTTACTGTGCCCCTCCCGGAGGAAACACTCCTCCTTTATCTCCAAGCAACAGGCTCCACAGTAAGTGCAGTACTGGACAGGGAAGTTGAGCTTAAGGGAAAGCTGGTGCAGAACCCAGTTTATTTTGTTTCAGAAGCTTTGTCTGGAGCTAAGATACTCCGAGCTCGAGAAATTTTCTTATGCCCTAGTGATGGCCTCGCGGAAGCTAAGGCATTACTTTTGGGCACATAACCTAATCGTTCCTACCTCGTACCCTCTTGGTGATATGCTCCGAAGCAAAGATTCTACGGTTAGGATCAGAAAATGGGCTGTCGAGCTAGCCCCCTTCGGAATTTCCTTCACGGCAAGAACAACTATCAAATCCCAAATCATAGTCAACTTCGTAGCAGAGTGGACACCATCTGCAATTTGGGCTCCGGAGGAGCCCTCCGAAGGTTTATCGACAATATTTTCTGATGGAGCTTATCAGGCATCTGGTGCCGGAGCTGGAGCGGTCATCATATCACCGTCAGGGCAAAAGGCCATGTATTCTGCGAGGCTCAACTTTAAGACCACCAATAATATCGCAGAATACGAAGGGGTCCTACTAGGCCTCCGAAAGGCAAAGGCACTTGGAGCATCAAGGATAATAATGAAAACAGATTCCCAAGTCATCGCGGGGCATGTTGACAAGAGTTTTCAAGCAAAGAACCCGCATCTAGCACAATACCTCGAAGAAATCTGCAAGACTAAAGCAGCATTCAAAGGATTTTCTGTTCGAAGTATCCGTCCAGCAGATAATCAACTCGCAGATATTCTAGCAAAAGCTGCAGCCGGAGCATTGGACCTCCCGAAGTGTGCTTTCTATGAAGAACTAGTCAAGCCTGCAGTCAATCAATTACCCTCCGCAGAAGTACTTTGCATTCCAGCTACAGATTGGCGGGTTGCGATAATGGATATCTTGCAAGGTGGCGCAGATTCTTCAAAGGGTCCGGATGTCCGAAGATTGCAAGCAAGGGGTCGAAATTATAAGCTTGTCAACGAAATATTGTACAAAGTCGGAGTGTGGTCTCCTCTACTCCGATGCATCTCCCAACCCGAAGGCCAAGACATACTTCGGGACATTCACGAAGGTTTATGCGGAAGCCACCTGGCCCCTCGTGCTCTAGCAGGCAAGACACTTGGCAGGGGCTCTACTGGCCGACAATTGTAAGATATGCGGAGGAGTTGGTTCAAACCTGCCAAGGCTGCCAATGGATGGGAAGGCGAAGCCACCGTCCGCCAGTTCCACTTCAAGTTATTGCCCTAGTATGGCCAATGGCTCTGTGGGGAATGGACCTCATAGGCCCTTTTCCAACGGCCAAAGGCAGCTTGAAGTTTGTAGTGGTAGCAATCGAATATTTTTCAAAGTGGGTCGAAGCAGAACCTTTGACTGCTATCACATCAAGGAATGTGCAAAAATTTTTCTGGCAAAATATTATATGCAGGTTCGGAGTGCCAAGGGAGCTAACGGTGGATAATGGAACCCAGTTCGAAGCTGACACATTCAAAGAATTTTGTGAAGAACTGGGCATTAAGTTATGCTTCGCAGCAATGCGCCATCCACAGTCCAACGGAGCCGTCGAGCGAGCCAATGGGAACATTCTCTCCGGTATGAATCGAAGGATTGTCGGGTTGGCCAAGGGGCTATGGGTCGAAGAGCTTCCCAAGATCTTGTGGTCCATTCGAACCACTCAAACCAGGTCATAGGCTTTACCCCATTTAGGCTACTATTCGGAGATGAGGCCATGACTCCTACGGAGCTCAGGGGTGGATCCCTTCGTGTAGTGCAGCCCGGAGATGAAGATGAAAGAAACACTTCGCTGGACTTGTTAGAAGAAACAAGGCTTGGAGCTGTCGCCAATCTGATGAAGTGCCAAGGCCAAACAAAAACATGGTATGACCCGAAGATCAAGCTGAACGAGCTCAGACTAGGTCATTTTGTTTTGCGAAGTGTAATAGCCCCGGGGAAGCTAGGAAATAAATGGGAAGGACCATATATTATCCTACGCTCAGGGCGCCCTGGATCGTTTAATTTAGCTAATTTAGAAGGGGAAGAATTGAAACATGCATGGCATGCGGAGCACCTTAAGCGTTACTACGCTTAGGGGATCCTTGTAATCACTTGTAAAAATTCATTTTCTGAATAAAGTGGAGGGTCGAATCTTGTTTTCTCTTCGAATATCCCTTACTCCTGGTGGACGCATCAAGAGGACGGAGATGCTTGCGGAGTCAACCATCTTTCTCAGAACCCGGGCAACAACCTGTGAACCATTGGTTCAAGGGCTTCACTGCCAGCCTACGGATTCCAGGCTTCGGCCTGTTAGGATCCGTAGAAGAGTCTAAGGACTTTAAAAGGACAGATTTCTGGCCTACGGGGTCGAAGTATCTGTAAAAGAACCGAAGTGGCCAACCTATGGATTCCAAGCTCCGGCTTGTTAGGATCCATAGAAGAGTCTAAGGACTTTAAAAGGACAGATTTCCGGCCTCCGGGTTCGAAGTATCTGTAAAAGAGCCGATGGTGGCCAACCTACGGGTTCCAAGCTCCAGCTTGTTAGGATCCGTAGAAGAGTCTGTTGGACCGGAAACGGCGACCAGAGGGGGGTGAATGGGAGCTTTTAAAATTTCAGACTAAAAATAGCCTTCTGTTTTAAATCTGTCTTCTGCGGAACAGGCTTCGAACACACCCTTCGAAGTTCTGGTTCAGAGGTATTTTACAGCTCCCAAAACAAGCTTCGCAAGGAACAAAAGTTCGAAGCCAAGAAGACTTCACTCCACCCACAACCCCTAAAATTCAGGTTCTGCTAAGTCAGTGCAGCCTTCGCACACAGGGTGCCTTCATGCAGGCTTCGCACCTCACCCTTCGCAAGAGCGAACTTCCCTCTGAGGACATCGACCAAATACTTAGCGACAGCAACTGGTGTTGGGCATGTACTTCGAAGGTCAAAACGCACACAAAACAGACTTCGCTAAGGGCTTCTACACGGGAAGAAAAACGGGCTTCGATCAGTGCTTCGCTAATAATCAGCGAGGTCTAGCCTCTAGTTACACAGAGCGAACACACACTGAAAAACACACTTCGCTCAAAACACACTTTGCCCAAACAGGCTTCGGTGCACTACCTCAAGTCAATCGAAGTGACACACAAGAGATCAAGCATGCAGCGAGGTATGCAAACAAGCTCAAGCAGAAAATGAACACAGAATCAAGACTTCGATGCTTGAACAGGGAACACAAAAATTAAACTCACAGGATGAATACAGAGTGTGGTGGCTAGCACGGGAGTTCTACAATGAATGCTCAAAGTGTTAATGCGACCTACCTAGCCTCCACTATTTAAAGGCACTATTCACCCATGTCAATTGACTACTTTACCCCTAGGGTTTACATTGGTTTTGTCTCATCAGAACAGAGGGGTACAAAAGGTAGTCTACTTTATTTGGAGGCTTCTCTTGTCAGCTTTGCAGAGGGGACAGCGTCAGCTTTTTGCAGAGTAGACACTGTCAGCCTTTATAGTCTTGGATTCTTCTGAAGCCCCCTTCGCACGCGAGGGGTGCGGTATCTTCGATGAGAAGCCTTGAGCCTGATGGCCTTCGCTTAACCGAAGTCTGCCTTCGATACAGTGACGGTTTTGAGCCAAAGCCGTCAAAGACCTTGGGCCTTCGCACCAACCACCTTCGGAGTGGACCACCACGGCTTCGTAGCTTCTCCCAGCTCGAACTCCGTCAGTCCGTGTACCGAAGCCATGCAAGGCCGAAGTACCTCAAGTCAACCTCACTCTGGAGCCAGCCTCGCTCCGGAGCCCTGCTTCACTCCGAAGCCCCACCTTCGGAGTACCACCCTTTGAAGTCCCTCCTTCATCCAAGGCCTCCGCATGAAGCATTCCATGAGCACTTCTAGGTTCACCTGCTGCGAACCGTCTATCGCCTCCGAAGTCCCCTGCGCACCACAGACAAAACAGACAAGTGTATCCAGTACCCCGGAGACCTCTCCGGGTTAGCAACCTTCGGCACACACTCCGGTGTACCGCCCAATGTACCAAGCCCTTCGGTATAGCCAAGTCATTGTTTACTGTCAGACCCCTCCGACAGGCACACTCCGCTTCAACAGCTGCAGCAACCAGACCCCACCGAACCCTTCGGTGAAACAGCCTCCGAACACCGTCGGAGAACCAGCCTCCGAACCCCTTCGGAGGTACCCCTTCGAACCAGAGGGTAAACTCTGTCAATCACTCATCACAGACTCCGAAACCAACCCTTAGTTTCTCAATCTTCCCCTTGATGAGTGCATTGACTACCAAATTCAAGTTCAAGAAAAATTTGAAAAAATTTCAGCACACACGTGACCATAAAAACTCAGAAACAAGCCAAATCATGTCACTTGACAAAAGAATTTTCCTCCCCTTTATCAATAGAGTAAAAGCCCCTTCGGCAAATCTTTCCCTTGGCAAGATAAAACTCCTCCTGAGTTATTTTACCCCCTTGCTGTAGAGAACTCAAAAATTTCTCCCCCTTTGGCAATGCAAGCATCAAGGAGCATGTAAAATATGCATAGCTTTGAAATGGGCAGAATTGCAAAGACATATAAAGCAAAAATATGCCAATATTAATACCAATTATCATGTGCTCAGCTCAATTTAACATTCTCTAAAAACATGATGACAACATGTGATTTTAATCATTTTGAAATAAAAGCATCACCACTAAATCAAGGTAACTAGACAAGTAACAGCAGGGAGTGCGCAAAGCTAGTCAATTTCTACTCTAGACAAACAAGTCCAGTTCAAATGGAGCATTGAAAGCAAACTTGATGATCAATGAATTTTGTTGTTCTTTTCATAATGCCAGGGGTTATTTGTTTGTCCACCTTATACTTTCCATTCAGGCCAAGCCTAGGCATGAAAGCCATCAGGAGCTTGAAGCGGTGATTTTGGCATACACTACACTATCCCAGTTCAGACCAATGTGCAATGGTAAGCAGTCTAGAATAGAGTAGTGCGACAAACAAACCCACTTGGATCTTTTTCGCTTGTATCAAGCAAATCATTTATTTTTGAATGTTTGATTAAGTGAACAAATAGGTTAGCACTTGATGAATATCCATGAATACAATTTTTCAAGTTGCATTGTTTAGCATCAAAAGAAAAGGTGTCTTGCTATCAAGCAGATAAAAGAAAGCTAAAGCAGTCCTACCTAAACATGCTAGATTCAAGACTAAGCCGTGAGCATGATTTGATTTTGGAAAGAAAAATCATGCACATAATATTTTAGACATATTAAATAGAGCTGAGCTGTCATGATTACAAGAATTAGAATCAGGCATATAAGTGCAAGAGATGTAAATGCAATTTCACACATAATGAGCACATGCACGACAGTTAAAGTCTGCTCCCCCTCACAAAATGCCGTAAGGGTGAAAAATACCAAGTTCCCCACGCAATTATGCTTTCCTCGTAGAGATTCTAGCAAATATGCATTACCTAGAGCGATTTCAATAACTTTAAAAGGACCTTCCCAACTAGGCGACCATTTACCAAACTTTGGGATTTTAGCGCCTAAAGGCAAAATCATCTTTCAAACTAAGTCACCAACTTGAAACGATTTTGCTTTCACCTTCTTGTTATAAGCTCTAGCCACTCTTCTATTATCTCTTTCTATAGCCTCTAGAGCCCTTAACCTCTTATCAGTTACTTCTTCCAAATTATCCTTCTTCTCTCTCATCTATTGGGCTCGAAGACGTTGTAGACGCCTCTTGTGGGACTTGGTCATGCCTAGTGGTGCCCACGAACACTACAAGAAAACAAGAACTTTTCATCGGCTACAATATCTTCCGTTAGTTTTTTTCAAAAGCCGGCGGAGCCTCAAGGAGCTCTCAGAAGTTAAATTAACTTTCGTCGGCTTTTGACTATGACCAACAGAAGTTAAAGGGGATCCACCCCTGGTCAGAACAAATACCCTAACTTCCGTCGGCCCGCATTTAAGCCGACGGAAGTTAATTTACTTTCGTCGGCTTAAATGCTATGCGACGGAAGTTAAGGAATTTTTCCCCACCCGGCCGCGGGCGTACAGGGAAACCTAACTCCCTATACGTGCGCCCACGCATACACCGCTGCCGCTAACTCACCACCTCCTGGCTTCCGCCTCCCGCCCACTACCAGCTGCCGCCTCCCGCCCACTACCAGCTGCCGCTCCACCCGCACTGCCTCTGCCACGTCGCACTCCTACAGTGTGCACACACGCTGCCCATGCCACCAGAAGCTGCCTCCACCTGCTATCGGTCGCACCTCCCGCCCGCCGCTGCCCGCCACCCGCGCCGCCTATAGCACCCGAATTTAATTAAAAACCGGAACTTTATTGAAATTTCATAACAAATCAATAATCACAAGATGTTCATCACCAGACAACGCACATACGGTCAAACGTTTATGGCTCACAGACCAATTATTACAGAAAGGTTAAAATAAAAGAAACTATGAAAATAATAAACTCAATGAACATCTTCTCTATGGTGGCTTCCTTGACTAGGTCGCTACTCTAGACCATCGTCATCGTAGTACGCCTTGAAGTGGTTTTTCCAACGGGTTGAGCACAAACGTACTAAACAAGTCACGAGAAATGCAATAATAATGCAAGGTAGTAACAAAGGGAGGTAATGGTTTGAAGTGTGAAAAACTACATTTTTATCTTCAGCTTTTAAGTGAGTCAACTTATTCATACAAACTATTTAAGTCATGGATGATGCAACATCTTCTAACTTGAGGAGTACAGTCAGCCCTCCTCGCTCGATAGCCCTTACATGCCCAATCAATCATGCAACACTTCTCAAACATAAACTAACTGTGGGATGTCACTCCACTTGCCTTGACCGTGGGCTGGGCATTTCGAAAAGATCTAACTCTGATCAGAGGTGTACCACTGTACCCACAAGGCACACATTCCGCACACCGCAGTGTGTCAAATGACCAAAGTCACAGGAACTTATGCTGAAATCGTTAGTATGAATCGCTCCAACTCAATGTCAATCACTATAGGTTTTGCTGGTGTGCCGCCGCACCGGACCAATGTCGCGCCCCTTCTGTGCCACATGGCCCAAGCCACCCATAGGTGTGCTTGCCCCTCTCCACATAATGCATTGGATTGGAACGACTCTACCTCTAGTTAAGACTTACCCACTAGACTTGTGGTTGGTATGGAAGTGTTTTGCGACAAATCCCGCAGACCGGTCCTGATAGTGCCCCAGGTGTGACTAACAATGCCCTCGCTTGCACCGGAACCCACCATGCTAACTTATCAAACCAATTCCAGACCAACAGAATACCGGGGTGAGAGACATAGGGGATCATATATCAGAATCCAATTACCTAGGACTCGTTTTTAAGCCTATAGCAGTTGTGTCGATACATTGGACACTTCTAATATTCATAAGATACTAGTGACAAGGAATTCAGGCTTTATAGCATGGCTTGGGTTTGCACATCAAGGTTGGGGATCCGATAAATATAATGTAGGGTCATTCATTTGACTAATGCAAATATAACATATGTGTTTTAGTGTTATTTAATTGAAAAATGTGCTCAATATGCTCAAAATGGGGTTGGTGACTGCCTTGTTTAGCGAAAGGATAAGGGTGAGCTTCGGGAAAGTATTCTGGCTCTTTGACGGTGTCGTAATCTTATCTGTACCCAAATAGAGAAATAACAATCAATTAAAACAATATAGAATCACAACACAAGCATATAATTTATATTGAGTCAAATTTAAGGGATAAAAATAAAGCTTCTGAAATTAAAATAGGGATTTTTGCAGTTAAATTAAGGAGTTAGGGATTTTTAAAGTTATAAAATGATTTCTTAAATTCTATTTTAATCCCCAATTAATTAATGTAATAGTTTAGTATAGTCATTTAACTTTTATTGGATAAACCTGAAGATAACAAAAACACAAGTTTTCTGAAGTTGGAATGGTAATTTTTAGAGTTAATCCCAAGGAGTTTAATTTTTGAAGTTAGGAATTCATTTCTTTAATTTATTTTAATCCCAATTAATTAACATAAAATATCTAGTGTAAACACATAAATTTTATTGGATAAATAGGAAGAGAGTAAAATAAAAACTTTCTAAAATTTTAATGGTCAAATTTGGAGTTAATTTGAGCAAGTTATGAATTTCTGAAGTTTAAATCATTTCTGGATTTTATTTAAATTCTAAACCAGCCTCTGGCCCACGGTGGACTGGGTTTACCATCAACCAGTGCACTGTGCTATGAGCTAGAGAACAGATCACCGTTGGATCGAGATCTGGCGGCCACAGAGCGCGTGGGGGTTTTAAACACAAATCAACAGCTGAGATTAAAACGTTCTGAACCGGTATGCATCTAAGGCTTATATTTCTGTGGCGTTTTAAAGATGGATGGTTGGGATTACATGATACCCTTCCGTTCAGATCATACGGCCAGGATTAAATCCCGAGGCAATATATCAGCACCCATCCTATCGGGATCGTGTGGCCAAGATTAGATCTTACACGGCACATTATAACTACTGTGTTGGTCGTCCTCTCCGGTGATGGTCGAGAATTGCGAGGGCCCTAGCGGTGGCGATAGTGGCCTAAGGCCCAATCTAAGCACGGAATTGCGACTAGTATATAGATGGGTCCTCATGGTACCAGTATGGTGGCCTAGGGTCGACGGGACGAGGCCGGCGCGACGCGGCGGGGCGGCGTGAAGTCTCGGCTCTCGATGGCGAAAGTGTTTCAACGACGATGAGCTTGGAGGAGTTGTGGCCGGGATTGAGGAGGCGTCGATGATCATGATGGGGTGGTCGACGGCGGTGGAGCTGGCCTCCGGCACAGTGAACGGCGGCTGAAGGCAGAATAGAGGGGCACACGAAAATGCACAATGTGGCACTGAGTTCTGTCTAAGGGAGGCAAATGGAGGTGCGTTGGAGGTGGTGTGCCAGGGGTCCTTTTGAATTGATCTGGTGAGGGTGAGGTGGTCGGGCGTAGTGAAGATCGAGAAGGAGGGGTTTTAACTCCTACGAGGGCGATTACAGCGATTAAAGGGAAAACGCGCGGAGGATTAAAGCAGTTATCTCCCGGGCGTTTAATTGGAGCTTGGGCCCACGGCGGAGGCGTCTGGAGAATGATAGTGGTGGCCGGGGATCTCAGAGGCGCGATATCACGAGTTTGAAGACGACTGATAGGAGGGGGCCACAGATAAGCGCAGCGTGAGTGTGTGAGGGTGTTAACGGTCGGCGCCGATAGGTGGGGTGGGTTAGCGCTGAGAGGGGTTGGCTGACAGGTGGGCCTCTGGTTTGGGCACGAGGTTGAGCGCGCCGATAGGAGGGGCCGGTTTGTCAGTGAGAGGGTATCGTGGTGGATGGGTTGGGCTGGCCGGGGAGAGAGAGAGAAATGAGGGAGCATCCCACTAGCATCCAAGGTTGGAAAAATTTGAAAATTCCCAAAATTGTATCTTGGCTTTAGGAACATAATAAAATTTTTAGACCTTGATTTGTATTATTTATCGGGATTCTATTTACCCATGCATTTATGACTTTATGAGAATTAAAATAAATCTTTTATGAAAATTTCTTTTTTTTTGAATTTATTTTAATGCCCTAAAATTTGGGGTGTTACAACGCCTCCCGCCCTCTCCTGCCACGCTCCCATCTGCTGAGCCACCCTCCTGCGAGCGCACGAACCACTGCCGGCCGCCACCATGTTCGCCCGCCGACCATCACCATCTACCAGTACCCGCTGACCACCATCGTCCGCTGGTGCCCAAGACCTCCACCGACCATCGCCGTTGCGCCAAACAAGTAATTTTACCTAATGCATATAATATTCTTACTTTTTGTGATTGAATTGTTTAATTTGTAAATTGTGAAATGTGATTTTTAATTGTTAATTGTTAATTGTGAATGTGAATTGTAAATTGTGAGATTGTTAATGCAATATATGTTGTCATGTTAAAAAAAATTGTCCAGGTATTAATATTTTGCATTGACATATGTTTTTCTTTTTTTCATATGCATATATGTTTTGATATTATATTATGTTGTCGTAAGCATTTTTTATTTGACAACAACGTAAATAGTGTAACGAAATATATGCGTCACCTCTTTCAGACCAACATTCTCACACGTGTCATGAGTGTGAGATGTGTACGTGCAGAATTTTCCTTTTTATAGCCTCAGAGTGGGCCACAGAGCATGGTATTTATGATGAGTCATGAGTCCGAATGAGATTTCAGTGACATAACCTTGTTGTTCTCCATTGGAGAACAGCGGGGTTATGCTGCTGAAATTTCATTCGGACTCATGACTCATCATAAATACCACGTTCTGTCGGTCACTTTTAGGTGGGTTTAGGACCTATCTTTTCCTATGGACATAGGTAATGGTTTGTACAAACGTGTAGTACTTATGATGCATTCTCAATTTAATGAATGTTTTGCCTATAGAATGGCTAAGGACGACCGATGGTGGATGTATAGTGGTTGGATGAAAAGTGGAGCTCACACGAGGGAGTGGATAATCAACGCTGAGAAATTTGTGGAGTGTGCATTTCCTTTGACAACAAACACTGGCACGAGGTGCCCGTGCATGAAGTGCAGAAATTCTCATTGGCAAGATAAGAGAACATTGTCATTCCACATTTGTAATTATGGTT